>PVJH01048069.1:0-10970 GCA_004026705.1 Nesogale talazaci | reverse complement strand
TTTTTGGGGGGTGGGGGGATTTGGGGAGTGAGTTTTTGCTATTGTTATTTTAATGTCTAAAAGGTCAATAAACTCTTTTCTGGGAGTTTTCCTGGATCCCAGAAGACGTTTCACTCACTCACTGCCAGGAAGCTGTTTCTGACACTGAGCAGCCGCCTGGGCAGAGTGGAGCTGCTCCTGGGGGTGGGGGGGTAGGGGGGTGGTGTTCTGAGCGTGCAAGTCTGCACAGGAAGAGAAAGTGTCTCAGGAGAGGTTCGTTTTCTTTAAGAATGTAAACCTTCTTCCCTTTCCCTCCCAAGGCAACAAGATGGTGTTGTCATTTTTGCAGTTTACATTTCTCCTCTCTTCCCTGTGGTAGTTTTAAATCCTAAGCACTTCATTTCAGGAAGACCATGTTTTGCCCTGTTCTGTAGGGTCTCTGGGTGTCAGATCAGAATGCACGGCTCTGCGTTGGGTGTTTGGGTTTGGGATACAGAGGGAGCCACTGTGCTGCGAGTGTTCACCAGAACTTGGCCCCCAGTGGAGTTCTATCTTTCAAAGTAAGAATCTTCATCCTTAGTCAGAGTGTGTTTGGAAGTGTGTAACGCAGACTCCCCTATCAGGCCCAAGATGCATCAGCAGTCTCACTTTCAAAGACTTATGCCCTTAATGGGAATCAGGGAAACATGGTCCAAAGCCTAGGTTCCTCCCCAGGTCCCATAGAGAAGCCTAGAAGAAGCCAGAAAAACATTATAGTCTTCTCTAATCCATGGTCCCTTGCCCTCTCCCACTCTCCTGCCTGCAATGGGGATGGACTGATCTGATCTGACACCAAGTGTGACTGTTGTGACACAGCTCTATTTCCTGGCCTGTACAATTAGCAATGTGGTCTCCTGCTGATGGGAGACCCTCAAGCAGGTGATTTTTCTCTGTCTTCTCATTGTTCTGCTGAAAACTTAATGAAGAGGTCTCGATATGTCAATTTGGGGTCTTTTATCCCACAAACATCCCTGTACAACACACACACACACACACACACACACACACACACACACACACTGATTTTACACGGAGTTTGACCTTGGCTTGGATTTTTTTTTTCCCAATGATTTTATTGGGGACTCTTACAGCTCTCATAACATTCAATACATCATTTATATCAAACATATTTGTACACATGTTCATTTCCAACTATTTTCTGCTTGAGCCCTTGGTATAAGCTCCTCTTTCCTCCTCCCCCTTTTTTTAAATGAATCGTTTTACTGGGGCCTCATACAACCCCAATCACGATCCATACGTACATCAATTGTGTGCAGGCCACACTTGCACACTTGTTCCCACCATCACTCTCTAAACATCCTCCCTCCACTTAGGCCCCCAGTACCAGCTCCCCATATTTTCCTTCTTACACCCATGAACCCTTAATAATTTATGAATTGTTATTGCTTTTTTGTATCATACCCTATCCATTGTGTCCCTTCACTCACTTTCCTATGGTCCATGCCCCAGGGAGGAGGCTACATGTACATCCCTGAAATTGGTTCCCCCTTTCTATTCCACCATCCCTCCACCCTCCCGGTATCACCACTCCCACCACTAGTTCTGAGGGAACATCTATCCTGAATTCCCCATGTTTCCAACTCCAGTGTCCATCTCCTGATCTAGCTGGATTTTCTGGTAGAATTGGGATCATGAAAGTGGGTGAGAGGAAGCATTTGAGAACTAGAGGAAAGTTACATATTTCAAAGGGGAACCCATGCTCAGCATGCCTCAAACTAAAGGAAGTGATATAAATAAGATATATTTTTTAAAGAAGAAAAAAAGTCAAGCCTTACATTGTAATATGGAAAAATTCTATAGGTAAAATATTGAACTTCACACACCAGTCTTTGTGATCAAGAGCGGCAAAAGGAAGCAGGTATCGAGCATCAAAAACAAGAATCACATCATTATGAATGAGGGGGAGAGCTGGTTGGTAATTGGTCACCCCCTTACAGGGAGTCATGGAGAGGAGACAGATAAGTCAAGGTTCAGTGAAGCAATGATGATGCATACAACTTTCCTCTAGCTCCTAAATAAATGCTTCCTCCCCCCAACTATTATGGTCCCAACTCTACCTTACAAATCCAGCTGGACTAGAGAAGGTACACTGCTAGAGAGGGGAGGTGGAGATATGGGGAACCCAGAACAGATGAGCCCCTTGGAGCCAGTGGTAAGATTGGAGCTGCAGGATGGGTGGAGAGAAGGTGGGGTAGAGAGACAGAATCAACTGCAAGGATATACACATAAACTCCTAACTGGAGGGCAGATATCAAAGGAGCTGGTTGGAGGAGAGGTCGGGCAGTGTAAGATATGATAGAACAATAATAATTTATAAAGTTTTGAGGGATGGTGAGGAAGGGAGAGCAGGGGAAGAGGGGAAAGGTTGGGAAGCCAATATCAGGGGCTCAAGTGAATATTTAGAGAATGATAACAGCAGCAGGCATGCAAAGGTGCTTGGCACAGTATATGTATGTATGTATGCATGTATTGTGAAAAATGATGTATGAGCCCCCAATAAAATGATTTTTAATAAAAAAAACATGATAAATAATATGCATTTAAAAATTGAACTTCAAAAGACTTGAAAGGACTACACAGAATCATGGAACCAAAAAGAATGGTCAAAGTTCAACCATTTCTGGAGATGTCATATGATTAAAGCACAGATGATTTTAAAGGCAGAAATCCAAGCTGCACTAAATCCTCTAGTGAACAAGTTCTAGAAACTGGCAGAACAGCAATCAAGTTGGTCCAACAAACAGATTCAACATGGGAAGTACTCAGTCATCTATGTCAAAAAAACTTGCATGACAGCCAGCTACCTGACTGGAAGAGACCCATAATCGTGTGCGTTCCAAAGAAATGTGATCCCAACATAATGGAGAAAATATCACAGGCAATACTTTTAATATCACAGGCAAGACAAATCTTGCTGAAGATGAACAACGAAAAAAAAAAGTTGATGCAGTACATTGACAGGGAACTGCCAGAAATTCAGGACAGATTCAGAAAAATGTGTGTGGAATGAGGGATATCATAGCTGGTGTCAGATGAATCTTGCCTGAAAGTAGAGACTCCTAGAAAGATGCTTACCTGTGTTTCACAAAATATGGAAGGGCACTAGACTAGGTACATCATAAAAAGTTACAGATGGGGCTGAGCCCCGGTGACATAGTGGTTGAGTGTGGGACTGCGGTCCACAGGGTTGGCAGTTCATATCCAGCAGCAGCTCTCCAGGAGCAAGGCTAGACCTCCTACTCCCACCAGGGGGCAGAGATGTCCACAAAAACAAACAAAACAAAACAAAAAAGTTACATATAACTGTACAAAGAATGGGAATTCCAGTATGCTTCACTGTGTTCATGTAAAAAACTATAGACAGATCAATAGGAATTGATTAATATAGAACAAAGGGATATTGCATGACTTCAAATTGGAAGTGGTATGAGTCAAGGTTGTAGCCTATCACCATTCTTAATAGGTAGGCTGAACAATAATGCAAGAATATGGATAATATGAAAAAGAATTCAGCATCAGGATTCAAGGAAGACTCATGAACAACCTTCCATGTGCAGATGACTCAATCTTCCTTGATGAAAGGAAAAAGGACTCAAAGTACTTATTGATGACTATGACTTTCATATGTATTATATGTAAAGAAAACAAAAGTAAAGTAAAGAAAACAAAAAATCCTGCCAGCTGAACCAAAAAGCAGCATCATAGTAAATGTAAGCCTGAACTTCTCAAGGATTTCATTTTAGGAGGAACCACTACCAACACTCGTTGAAGGAAAAGATGAAATTGCATTGGGTAAATGTGCTGCAAAAGACCTCTTCCAGAGTGTTCTGTAACAAAGAGGCACACTCTGAAGACAAAAGTGTGCCTGATCCAACCATGCTCTTTCAATAGCCTCAAATGCCTGAATAATGCATAAGGATGACCTGAGGAGAAGTGTTGGCAATGGATATTGAATATACCACAGACTACAAGAAGAAAGGGAGAAAGCCACAGGGAAAGAGGGAACAATGTGAAAGCAGCATGATGACATGAAACCGGGATTCAATGGGTCTTAAGGCCCAACCCCAATCCCAACTATGAGCTTCTCGGAGCTGCAGCTTGGGGAGAGGGACATGCCTGACCAGGGTACATGAGAACAAATGAAGGGGGAGAAAGAGAGAATGGAGTGTATCCTGGTTCACTGAACCTTCTGGTTGATATCTCCACTCAGGACAGCCAATGCACAGAGAGGACCATATGACACGCCCCACTATAAAACATGGCGTCCCTCGCTGAACCAAGGTCCTATGGGGACAACACTGGAGGCACAGTGTCGGGATTGTACCTTATCTGACCCCACCATACCAATGCAAAACACTAATGGCGTGCAGCAGAGCAGCAGGGGGAGCAGAGCATGGAGTTCCCAAAGGAATGCGTAGTATATTCTTTGGGGCCAAGGTGTGACATCCCATTCGACTCAACCGGGGGACACTCCTAGAGGTCAACGAACAGACCCTGAACTATTTACAGGTTTTTATTTTGTGGTTATTATCTTTATTTTTTACTTATTTATATATCTTTTCAGGGCATTGGGCTTTTTTTGTTGTTGTCATTGTTTTGTTTTCTTTGATCACTTCATTTTACAATGTCTTGGATTTTTTTTGAAAATATCAGTATGTCCACAAGCTTATCTAAATAAGATAGGCTGAATGAACAGTCTGGAGGAGAAAACAACAGAACTGATGGTCGGGGGTGGGGGGGTACCATGGGAGATGGGGAGGTGGGGGGAAGGAAATGGTGTTCACCAACCCAGGGATAAGGAAACAAGTGATTCAAAATCAGTGACAAGGTGGGCGTGAGAGGCCTGATAGGGACTGATCAAGAGTAATGTAACAGAGAGAAATTACTGAAACCCAAATGAAGGCTGAGCATGATAGTGGGACAATTGGAAAATAAGAGGAAATAGAGGAAATAACTGGGCGGTAAAGGGCATTTATAGAGGTCTAAATACAGGCATATACATAGGTAAATAATATATGATGATAGGTATATAGATCTACATGAATGTACTTATAGGGTTAGTATTAAGAAAACAGGTGGGCATTGGACCTCCACTCAGGAACTTCCTCAATGCAATAACACTTTGTTCTATTAAATTGGCATTCCATGATGCTCACCTTCGTGACACAATCACTGAAGACAAATATGTGCATAAGCAAAAATGGTGAAGAAAGCTGATGGTGCCCGGTTATCAAAAGATAGAGCATTTGGGGTCTTAAAGGTTTGAAAGTAAACAAGCAACCATCTAGCGCAGAAGCAACAAAGCCCACATGGAAAAAGCACACCAGCCTGTATGACCACGGGGTGTTAAAGGGATTGGTTATCAGACATCAAAGAACTAAAAACTCTGTGCCCTCCTTTCTGATATTATTGTTGATGACAAATGTGTGCATAAGCAAATGTGGTAAAGAAAACTGATGGTGGCCAGCAATCAAAAGATATAGCATTGGGGATTTTAAAGGCTTAAAAGTAAACAAGTGGCCATCTAGCTCAAAAGTAACAAAGTCTAAAAGGAAGAAGCACAACAACCTATAGCGAGACCATGAAGTGTAGAAGGGGTCAGGTAGCAGACATCAAAAAACTAAAAATTGTATCATTATAAATGAGGAGGAGTACAGATTGGGAACCCAAAGCCCATCAGTAGGTAAAGCGACAGCCCCTTACAGAAGGGTTGTTGGAAGGAAACGAGCCAGTCAAGGTACAGGGTAGCAACAATGAAATATGCAACTTTCCTCTAGTTCTTAAATGCTTCCTCGCCCCCAATATCGTGATCCCAAATCTACATTACAAATCTGGCTAGACCAGGGGATGTACACTGGTGTGGATAGGAGCTAGAAACACTGGGGAATTCAGGGCAGATGAGCCACTCAGGATCAGTGGTGACACTGGTGATACTGGGAGGGTGCAGGGAAGGTGGAGTAGAAAGAGGAAACAAATTGTAGGGATCTACATATAACCTCTTCTCTGGGGTACGGAAAACAGGGAAGTGGGTGAAGGGACACATCGATCAGAGGACAATATGACAAAATAATGATAAATTATAAATTATCAAGGGTTCATGAGCGAGGAGAAGGAGGAGGGAGGGATACTAAGGGCTTAAGTAGAAGGAGGAGGATTCGTGAGCCCCCAATAAAATGACTTTTTAAATATATATATATACACATATATGTGTGTGTGTATATAGAGATATATTGATATTCTAAAGGTCAATAAAAAAAGAAAGGGAGCAAGATGGGGCTTTCTACTCCCATGAAGAATTACAGTCTCGGGGACTCACAAGGGCAGTTCTTCTGTGTCCTGGGTTGCTCTAAGTCGGCATTGACTGTATAGCATTGAGTATAGTGTGGTTTGCCCACAAGGAAGAATGAATCTGTCTTGGAAGGGTCAGAGTCAGAATGCTCCTTAGAAGTGAGGACTGTGAAACTTCACTTCATGTAGTTTGGACATGCTACCAGTCCCTAAAGAAGGACATCATCGTTAATAGTATGTCAGTATGAAAAAAGAAGACCCCTCAGGAGATAGACTGACACAGTGGTTTCAACAATGGGCTCACGTATAGTTTTAATCATGAGGATGGCACAAGACTGCACAGTGTCCTGTTGCTGAACACTGGGTGGATATGAGTCAGAACCAACCCCATGCTATTTATCAACAACATACTCAATAAGGGAGAAACAGAGTTTAAAGTTAAAACAAAACAGGCTTCGTCCCAGCTATGATAAAGCTAGTAGTTTCACTAATTACTAAACTGTGCCCCTATTTACAATATGCACTCGAGATGCTGACTAGAGGACTTCTGGGGGACATTTCTGATAGAAGTTCTAGGGGATCCATGGAAGTGGACTAAGGAGGAGAACTGGGGAAGGATGGTGCCAAAACTTCCAACTTACACAACTGAGTTGAGAGCGGTGATGTTAACCACAACGTTTAAACAGAAAGATAAGAAGGAAGGAAGGAACAAAGAAAGGCAGGAAGAGCCACATTAGGGCTGGTTCCGTTAGGTTCCGAAAGGGTTTGAAGTACTAAGCAACATCCAGCAACAGCTGAAGCAGAATGACTGTAGCTCAGCAAAGTCTGAAATCGGAGAGCAATGTGGAGTTTTAAAGAGGAGAGGTAGGAAAAAAAAAAAAGAGGAGAGGTAGGTAAAGTGTCCGTAGTGGCTTTAGGTATATGTTCCCACTAAAGCATGTTCTGTAGGGAAGGAAGAGTAGAATGAACAGTGTTCTCCTCCATAGTAGCAAAGGAAGTCTTCAAACCCAACCTCAGGCATTGTGGTAAGCCAGTGCTTCTCAAAGGGTAGTCCTAGACTAAGAACACCTGGAAACTCGTTAATGCAGATCACTGCAGGCCCACGAAATCAACAACTCAGGAAGGCGCAGGCACAACATTCTATTTCAAAAGCTCCCAAGTACTTCTCAATTTTTTCCTGATAGTTTCATTGGCATATAATGCACATACCATACAATTTCATAGTTCATTCACCTTAAGATTTGTGCAATCCTCACCACAATCAATTTCAGAACATTTCCTTCTCTCTTGTATTCGTGGTTGTTAGCTCCCTAGTCCTTCCAACTTCCCCTCTCATGCCTCCTCCAAACCCAAGTAAGCTCACTGCCATCAAGCTGATGCCAACTAAGAGCAGTGCTAGATGTCACAGTAGACCTGCCCCAGTGAGTTTCCAAAATTATCAGAGGTAACGGAATAGAAAGCCCCACCTTTCTCCCCTAGGTAATTATTAATCTAGTTACTGTCTTTAAAGATTTATTTCCCCCCTCCAGGTACTTCTGATGCATGCTTAAGTTAGAGAGGCACTGTGCCAGGCAGTCACTTTTTAAAGAACAACAGATTAAATTTTTATATATGTAACATTACTTGTTACCTTATGCTTAGCAGGGAGCCCTGGTGGCATATTGAGTTATGCATTTGGGTTCTACCCTGTCACTATGAGCCAAAATCAACTTCATGGCAGTGAAGTTTGGTGTTATGAGATTTATGATTAGCAGAGAGGAAAAAATTAAAATAAAGGTTACTACTTAAGTTTGGCTACATCATCCGCCTAGTCGTGTATTCAATGTGTGTTCAGTGGCTACTTTAATACTCAGGGAGCCCCAGAATAGAGCATAGAAAGTGATCAGATTCTAACACTGGTAAAGCTGGATGGGACACCACTGACATCCCCAAGTTTGTCTTGCATTCTTTCCAAAAATCAGAACTTTTAAAAAAACATTACGGGAAGCAGGAAAAATTGTTTAAAATCGAAGCTGTACCACCAAAAGCAGGATGTCCGGTCACTTTTCTAGATCCTGCTCCACATGTAGTATATGCCAAAAAGACAAGAGCTGTTTGGAAGGTTAAGGGAGTACAATGACATTTAAAAGTTACACGTGTTACAGCTCAAAAGAAGTAGGACATCAGGATTTAAGTGCTAAATAGACACCAAGGGTACCAAGAACAAGCCACTGAAGGAGAGAGAAATTGCCCTGGCTGGAACATCGTGAGTTAGAGAGATGATAATCAAATATGAAAGAGAAAATTCACTCCTAGATCTGAATATTCAGTGAGCCACTACAAAAACGCACAACCTGTATTAAGGTGAGGTCACCAAGAAAGTAAATCTCACTTGGACAAATTAACTGCCATGAAAGGGCAGAGTAATTGACCTTGGCCCAAGGGTATCACTGTGACCAGACTTGCACCAAGTCCAGCACCGGTAGCACTCGCATAGGTCACGTCCCTTTTAACAATGCTTTATATAACCCAAAGTATCTGCAATTATGGAAATGTTTCCTAGGAGCCACTTAAGAGTAAAAGAGTAATCCAGGTCTAAGTCATTCCGTAGCACTTAGAAACTAGTGGGGGGAAGGAGGGTAGGGGGTAGGAGTTGTCTGTGAGCCCACCATGCTCGTTACACTGTTTAACTCAAATATTATTCGATATTTTACACACACACACACACACACACACACACACATTTCAGTAGAATCCATTCCCCACTCATAGCGACCCTGCGGGGCCAGGTAGAACTGCCCATGGAACTTCCCACGTTATACACAATCTCCGGCGGTGCAGCTGATGGACTCGAACCCCTAACTTCCCCGCCCCCTCACGCTTAACCGCTTCACCACTGACAGATGATTAAATAGAAAACTGTTTCCCGTATTCTCTTCCAAGAAGGAAACTACTGCCACCTTTACAGAGGAAACAACAGTAAAGCCCCTCCCCTGGACCAAGCGCTCTACATTCAGGAAAAGAACCTCACCACAGAGGGGCTTTCTCACAAGCAAAAGACAAAAGTGCATACCAAGCAGCAATCTGTGGAGACTAGTGTCTCCGGATACCACTCCGAGGAGATTTTGCGGGAAGGGCGGAGCTGGGGTTGCAGTGGGTTTTGACAAGAAAGCCCTTAGACCAGGTAACTATGGGCGTCTGGACTAGGGCGCGCGCACCCATACTGAGCGCGAACTCCCCCCTGGTGGTCTCTGGGACGCCCCACCGCATCCCTCGCCAACCCTCTGGGCCGAAGCTCCAGTACCGGTTCCTTTTTCCACCAGCCACCGCGGTAGGGCACAGCCTTATAGGGAAAGAGAGGCTGGAGAGCCGGATTCCACCCCCACCGCGCCCAGCATCCGCCCCCTTGGCACTAAGCACGGGACAAGCCCAAATCAGCCCGGCTCCTCGATCCAGGCCTCCAAGCTTGCCCCTGGCCTTCAACCCCGAACGGGGGGCGGACACCCACCGCCCGCTGCCTCCCCCTCTACCATCAAGCCCTCCTGGCAACCAGGCAGGTCCTTGTCTCCCCACCGGGTGAGCCAGGTGGGTACAAAAGGTCCCCTGCCATCCCGGGAGGACCCACAAGCCCCGTAGGGTGCAGCGGCAGCCCGGCGCCCTCCCACTCTTCTCCCCCACCCCTTGTAAGTCTCAGCGGTCGTGGCAGAGCCAAAGGAGATCCTCTCCAGAAAAGACGGGTTTCCACACGGCCGCCCCGCAGGCGTGGTGCCACGGATGCCAGCTTCGGGTGCAGGTGGATGGAAGCGGAGGAGCACACGCGAGGACCGCTCCAAGTGGCCTCCGCGCCCCTCCCGCGCGTGGCCTTCCTCCTGGCAGCAACTTTACCTGGGACCAGGTGCTCCCGGGAGCGCGGGCGGACACCCCGAGCCGGAGACCGGACGAGAGGAGTTTGAGAGCAGCCATCTTTGGGACCCCGTCGCTGCCAGAGACCGCCTGGAGAGCGCGGGCGGCGCGGCGAGGTTCGAATGTGAGCGTTGGTTATGCGCGCAGCCGGGTGCGCCGCCGCGTCACGGGGACGGACGGGGGCAGGGGAGGCGCGCGGGGGGCGGGCTGGAGGCTCGACCGTGCGTCTGTGACGTCCTCGGCGCTGGCTCGAGCGCTCGCTGTCCGGGCTGCAGGGGGGGGTCCCACGCAGCCTGCCTCCTTAACCTGCCACCTTCTGGGTGCAAATGTGCCACCGCCCCACTGGCTCGGTCCTTGAAAATTGAGGGTCGGGGATGAGCTTTGTTCTGCCTGTCCGGAGCCAGGGGGCGCGGGCAGATTTCTGCTGGAAGCTGCTGTGCGCGCACGCCGGGGCTAGACACGTGTGTGAGCAGCGAAGTGACACTCGACAGATCTCCTGTTTTCCTTACCGGGCCTGCACAGCGTAATTATGTCTCCACTTCCTGCCCCGTGCCCCGTCTGTCTGGCCCTGCTTCGTGTCATTTTGCACTTGAAAGCCTCCTGCTATCTGCTGGAGGGGTGTGACCAACTGGGTCAACAGAAAAACAAGATTAAGACTGGGTCTCTGCGACCTGCTCTTTCAGAGCACACCTTCTCACCCTTCAGCCCCTTCATTTTCCAAGATCTTTCTGGTAGAGGAGACCCAGAAACGCAGAGATTGC
>PVJH01048068.1:0-10986 GCA_004026705.1 Nesogale talazaci | reverse complement strand
TTGTATTGGAGCAAAAGAAATATGGCCTCGTTTTTTAAAAATCACTATAGTTCTAAATTCATTACCCAGTTGTTTTAATAACATGTTTCTCTTGCTTATAGTATCAAGTACTCATCCCTGCTGGCACTTGCCTTCATAATTCGCCCCACAGTTGTCATTCCATGGATACCTTTATTCTTCAGACATTTCTGGCAAGAGCATAAAAAGCTTGATCTTATTCTATATCAATTTTTACTTGTAGGGTAAGTATAGCTATAGCCCATCTACTAATAATTCATAAGTTAAGGATTGTGGACAATAATCTTTCATTCAATTATTGTATCTTCTAAAGTGAACAAGAATTGTTGGTTGAGGCTGAGCCCCGGTGGCGTAGTGGTTGTGCGCGGGCCACTGGGACGGAGGTTCAATTCCAGCAGTGGGGCTGGGCCTCCTACTCCCACCACCAGAGAGCAGTGATGCCCAAACAAACAAACAAAAAGAATTGTTGGTTGAAGGACAAAGGAAATATAATTTTAATGTGCTATAATTTTTATTAATTAAATATTTTTAAAATTTGCGTAAATAGGTGTTTATGCAATTATTTCTCATTTAGAATTTGCCTACAGTTTATTCTTAATTGTAAACTACATTAAAAAGATAGCTTCTTTTATATTTGTATAGCTCTGTAGTTTATAATGTATTTTCACATATATCCTCACAATGTTCACAGTTCTTAGAGCTAAGCAATACAGTTTTTATTTTGTACAAGTGGAAACTGGGTTTGGAGAAAGTGAAAATGAGTGAGTCAAAGTCAGTGGATTGGATACTATGAAGGAACTAGGATCAGACTTAACTCAAGTAGTGAGTAAAGTATTCAGAACAATTATTAAAGAAATGAAATTCTGTCGGGCAGTGTAAGATATGACAGAACAATAATAATTTATTAAGTATTGAGGGTTGGTGGGGAAGGGAGAGCAGGGGAAGAGGGGAAAGGATGGAAAAGCCAATATCAAGAGCTCAAGGGGAAAGGCGGATGTCTGGAGGATAACAGCAGCGGACACGTGAAGGTGCTTGGCACAGTATGTTAACTTATGTATTGTGAAAAACAATGTACGAGCCCCCCATAAAATGATTTTTAATAAAAAAATGAAATTCTGACTTATAACAGTGCTCTTATTTTTTAGAAGTGATTTATTTAATATTATTCACAGTGTAAATATATTTTTCTGATAGCAATTTTAAAAGAACTAAATTGCCATGATTAATATGACTAAGTTGCTACTGTGGTTTCTCTTATTAATATTACTTAGATTATATTCAGTCAACAAAACTCATTAAACCTACTATGTGCTAGGCACTGTTCCAGATGTTGGAAATAGCAATTTTTTAAAAATCATTTTATTGGGGACTCATACAACTCTTACCATGATCAATACATACATCAATTGTATGCAGACCACATTTGTACATTAGGTGCCATCATCATTCTCGAAACATCCTCCTCCTACTTAGGTCCTTGGTATCAGCTCCTCATATTTCCCCTCCCTCCCCACTCCCCCTCTCTCATGAACACTTAATAATTTACAAGTTAGCATTATTTTGTCATATCGTACACTGTCCAATGTGTCCCTTTACCCACTTCCCTGGAAATAGCACTTTAACGAAGTCCCTGCTAAAGTCAATCTTACACATTCTAGTTGGGTCAGATGACCGCTAAAAGGATAAACATAAATATGTATGTCAAGTGATGAAAAATTCTAGAAAAATAACGTGGACTATGGAGGACTGAATGCTGGGTTAGGGAATGTGTGTTATTTTTGATAGAGTAATTGGGGGAAACTAGCATTAGAGTTCATCAGAGCAAAAACCTAATGGACTTGGGAGACCAAAGGTAAAAATGACGTCCCAAGCAAAGAAAGGGACCAGTAAGTGCAGAGTTAAATGCAAGGTGTGTTCAGCAGTCAGAACAGCATGAGGGAGGATGGCTAAAGGGGAGTGGACTTCGAAGCACGTGAGAATGAGGTCTGAGAGATAATAGGGGTCCAGATCAGGTAGGTTTTCTCACTGAGGGAGACAAAAGTCTTTTTCATCTTATGAGCGCTATAATATACCCAACCAAGGACTTATATCCATATTATGCCACTACCTATACAGAATCTATTAAAAATATATTTTTTATGAAATCTAAGATGAACCTATAAGGACAGCAAATACAATAAGGGGCTCAGGGGATGGGCGGGTTCAGTGATGGTGGGGGGGTAAAAGGGAGACAATGACGAGGAGTCCATGTAGAAAAAGAATATTTGGAAACTGATGTGGTAGCAATTGTACATTCTACTTGACGTGATTCAAGCATGAAATAATTAAGTTCAAACTAAAAATCACGAGTCTTAAAAAAAAAACCTCAAAAGAAAAATTATCAAAATGTCAGAAGAGGTATTTCAAAAGATATTAAAATAGCCAGTAAGTATGAAAGTACTCATTAGTCATTAAACAAATAAATTACAACCAAAGAGGTACGACCACTACTGCACATTCACCTGAATGGCTTAAAAAAAGGATTGGAACACTGATAATTCCTTATGGGAATGTAAAACTGTTAAGTAATTTTAAACTGACCATATTTATACCCCAGGGTCCAACCATCCCAAATCCTAGGTGTTTGTATCCAACAAAAATGCATATATATGAAAAAAATGCACATACATGGGTGTCAAAACAGGTATAATGTCTGTAGCAGCACTATTCTTAAGAGCTAAAAAGTGGGAGCCACAGTATCCATCAACAGGGGAATAAATACAGTAGATTAATTTAGTGGACTACTACACAATATTATAAATGAACTCCCTTTTACAAAATAAAAAACGAGGTTAAGGCTCACAACCATTATTTGTGAGGGAGGGGACTGGACATTAAAGTACAGAACATACATATAGTGTTATTCCATTTTTATAAAAATGTAAAAGGTAACTCATCTATAATGTCAGAAGTCAGGATAGAGGGCCTTTTGAAAAAGTGGTTGTTACTGACTGGTTGGCAGGGATCCTTTGAAGTTCCATTAATGCTTTAATCTGGTATGTGGGGCAGTTATACCATTGTGTTCATAGTGACGTCTTAAGGATTTTTATACTCATAAGGTACTTTTCTCTAAGGTTGTATGGTAGGCAGCCTAAGGTGGCCTCTAATTCTAGCCTCTTGTGGTATTCTACCATTGTATAATCCTATTCACTAGTGTGAACTCTACCGACTCAATCTTCATGAATAGGGGATTGTAGAAGTGATAGGATATACTTGCCAAAGTTATGGTTTATACAGACCATGGCTTTCACTGGGGTGCACTGTGTTGGCTCATCCTGTGCAAAACAGTCCCATCTTTAGATTGTCTAATGGATGAGGCCACATTGTGAGGGAATAAGCTTTGTCACCAACAATGTTAATTTTGTCAAGGTTAACAGTGTAAGTTTGTTTTGTTTAAATACAGCTTGTCAAGGGATATTTCAAACTATGTAAATCTACATTGTCAGTAAAATTATAAAGTATTTTGATTCTAGGGCCACTTGCAAAGTCATAGAACACTATTGAGTTTTCAGTAGATTCAGGATATGATCCAACATTTTTTGTTTTTTTCTTCCAGATTTGTCACTTTGGGTTTCTCTTTGATAATTGATCGTATTTTCATTGGTCAAGTAAGTAAAAATATATTAAACAGCTATTTTAATATATTTATTGCACTAAAACCTCAACCTGGATTTTTAATTTTAATATTTATGGACACAAGTTTTTTTACATAACAGTAAATGAATGCATTAAAAATAATTTAAGCGTATGTCTTTGGTTTAATTTGCTATTTTTGTTTGTTTTTGTTTTTGGGCTTTTTTGGTGGGCATCACTGCCTCTGGTGGTCGTGGGTGCTACCCAGCCGCCGCTGGATTTGAACCGCCAAGCCCGCGGGGCTGCAGTTCCTCACTCAACCACTTACGCCACCGGGGCTCAGCTCTAATTTGCTATTTGACTTAAAATTTTAATCTCATTTTAGGTAATGAACTTTGGTTGTTTTAAAATTGCCATCCATACTACCCACCATGTCATTAAGGCCTCTGAGAACAGATGGCCACAGTTTGAAACCCAGTATCCTCACTACTGGCTAAGATATGTAATAAGGTTCTTATCATAGTGTCCTGAAATCATTGTGACACAGGTCTTAAAAGGTTGGTGGACAAGTAGAGAAAAGGTATATAAAAGGTATAGGGCAGTGCCTGGTACAACTGAGCACTTAAGTGTTTCCTCTTAGTGTTGCTGCACTGTGATTTAAATTACTGTGTTTTCAGTGCTTCATTCTACCAGGTAATATGTGATGCTAAAGAAAATTTATATGGCTGACACATGACACACAGAAAAATTGTTTTATAGATCCAATTAGTTGTAAGGCCTACATTGACAAAATGAGTATAAATGTTTACAAAGTACACGTCAATATGTATGGCAGAGAAAGTTAGTATTTAATAATATGAATTATCTGACTTTTAGATATCGAGTTAAATGTCAAATTTCTATCAAATCCTTTTCATACTTGACACTAATATATTTCTTTTTCTTTTTCCTTCAACTCTGCCAGTGGACTTTGGTTCAGTTTAATTTTTTGAAATTTAACGTGCTGCAAAATTTGGGAGCATTTTATGGTTCTCATCCCTGGCACTGGTACTTCAGTCAAGGATTTCCCGTTGTCTTGGGTACTCACCTACCCTTCTTTATTCACGGCTGCTTTCTAGCCCCCAAAAGGTATCGGGTACTTTTGGTGACTGTACTGTGGACAGTGCTTGTTTATAGGTAAGATTTTATTTGTTCAAACCATTAAGTTTTACATACTGCCAAGAAAATTAAATAGAGACCATAAAAAGTAAACTTAACTCTCGAGATGCAAAAACTACTATGACTTACTGATTGAGTACTTTGCAAGCAAAAACAATTGTGAAGACAGTGCAGGACCAGGGTGATGGATGTTTCATTCTGCTGTACAAAGTGTTTCTATGAATTGCACCCACTCAGCAGCACCTAAGAGTGAATAGTACAGATATGTGCACTTTGTTTACCAAGGACTGCACTCCGTCATTTAAAAGCTGAGATTTTAAGTATATAAGCTATCTAAATTTTAACTACTGAATAGATTTAGTTCAAATCTATTGTCATTGAGTCAATTTTGACTCTTGACCACCTTATAGTATAGGGTGAAACTGCTCAATAGGACTTCCAAGGCTGAGCCCTGGTGGCGCAGTGGTTGTGTGAAGGACTGCGGCCCCCAGGGTTTATGGTTCAAATCCAGCAGCAGCTCTCCAGGAGCAAGGCTGGGCTTCCTACTTCCCCCAGGGCAGTGATGCAAAAAAGAAGGACTTTCAAGGCTATAAATCTCTAAGGAAGCAGAGTGCCACAACTTCCTCCCATGGAACAGTTCATAGTTCAAACCTCTGGACTTGTAGTTCACAACTAACAACACTTAACCACTGTACCACCAGGGCTCCTGTATTGAACTAGGGAGATCTTACTTCAAAATCAAAATATAAATTTCATATTTGAGTAGTATTACATAATAAATAAAAGTAGAATTAGTCTTTAGAATTTCATTTTGGTATCAAATGTTAAAGGGAGCCCTAGTGGTTTAGTGGTTACACATTAGGCTGCAGTCTGCAAGGGGAGCAGTGTGAAACCACCACCATTTCTCCTGAAAGAGGCGGCTTTCTACTCCCATAAGCAGTCAGTCTCAAAAATGCCACAGAGGCAGTTCTCCTGCACACGGGGTGGCTATGAGTCATCACCCACTCAGTGACAGTAAAGAGTAGTAGTAGTTAAGATTAACTTTAGTGCAGCATAACTTCCTTATAGCTAAAAACTACTAATTCCTGAACTAGACAAGGACTCAGAAAACAAATAGGCTGGGGGGAGGAATGAGGAATTGATACCAAAGGCTCAAGTTGGAAGCAAATGTTTTGAGAATAATGAGGGCAACAAATGTACAAATGTGCTTGACACGGTGGATGTATGGATTGTGTTAAGACTTGTATGAACCCCCAATAAAAAGATTTTTAAAAAATAGGCCATGTTAATTATACTTCATTTTAAACACATTAATTTCTCTAAGTATGAGAAAAAAATGTGTGTTGTTTTAAGGTTTATATACATATCTTAAGATTTTAGTTTCAATGAAAGTTTACAAATTGCTTTACATTAACGGGCTGAGCCCCGGTGGCGTAGTGGTTGTGCGCGGGACTGCGGCCCACTGGGACAGAGGTTCAATTCCAGCAGTGGGGCTGGGCCTCCTCCTCCCACCACTGGAGAGCAGTGATGCCCAAAAAGAAAAGAAAAAATTGCTTTACATTAAAAAATGTACACATTTTCTTTAATGACACTGGTTGCAATCTTTCGGTGAACAATACGCTTCCTACTTCCTGGGTTCCTCATTTCCATCCATCCTTCCCTGTCCCTTTCTGCCTTCCAAGCTTTATTTTTGGCAGAGGCTGCCCTTTTTGGTTGCTTTTACTAGTGACTGCCTTCCTTCCTGATGGTGCTTCTTACTTCATAGGCCTGGCTGAAAGTTCATCTTCAGCGATAGTCAGTTCCAAGATTGAAGGGTATCTAAGGGCCAAAGTCTTGGGGGTTCTGCCGGTCTTTACCAGACCATGAAGTGTGACTTTTTTAATTAACTAGAATTTTGTTCTACATTTTTTTCTCCCTCTTCCCAGGACCTTCTACTGTGGTCCCAATTAGAGCGATCAGTAGTGGTAGCCAGATATCATCTAGTTCTTCTGGTCTCAGGTTAGTGGAGGCTGTGATTCATGTGGCCCATGAGTTCTTTGGACTGAGTGTGTCCTTGAGTCTTTTTTCACTGTGCTCTGGACAGGGAGAGATTGATAGTGCATCTTAGATAACTACTCACAGCATTTAAGACTACTTATCAAAGAGAAATGCAGAGCATTATCCTATGGATGATGTTGTGCCAATTTGCAGATATGTCCCCAAACTATGGTTCTAAGTCCCCAAATCCTATGCCCCATTCCTTTAAGGTGTTTGGTTATGGCTGTTTTCATATGTCCCTTACATGCTCTATAAATTTGTAGTACATACAAGCCATGTGGAAACTCTCTGCCTGACCACACATGCATTCCATCTACTCACTAGTGGACTCCCATTCACCTTCCCACATCTATTCAGTTTTTATGGAAGCCTGTGTAGCTGCTCATATTGTTTGCTATTACTATGACTGTGACAGAGAGTATGGTGTAATACTGTTTTCATTGAATATTTTTTTGTATTACAGCATGATGAGCCACAAGGAATTCAGATTTATCTACCCAGTTTTGCCATTTTGTATGGTGTTTTGTGGTGAGTAATGTTTAGTGTTGAAACAAAATTTACACAGAAATAACTAAGACACTATGAACATCTGTTAATCGCAAATGTTTACTTACTTTCGGCTAGATTGAGTTACTTGTTTCTGCTTATCAGCTTATATTACTCTAATATACTCCTTTCTCACAGAGTAACTGGTAAGCTGAAGCCTTGTGGTTAGCAGCTCAATGCATAGCCCCACTACAGGAGCCCTGATAGGACAGTGGTTCTGCACGGGACTGTGATCTAAAGTCAGCAGTTCGAAACTAGCAGTCTCTCCATGGGAGCAAGATGGGGCTCTGTGAAGAGTTACATTCTCAGACACTCACTGGGGCAGTTCTACCCTGTTCTATGCAATCACGATGAGAGTCTGACTCCATGGCAGGGAAAGTTGAGAAAAATACCCCCTAGTAGAAAATATAAGCAATTTTCAAAATATCTTTTGGTGCTAATTATTTCTGGCTGTACTTTTACTAAAAGATATGGAAGTTCATCTATTTTAAAAGTTATTTTAAATTTCTGATCAAATTAAGGGAATCCTTATTTTTACAAAGGAAATATAGTTGTTAAAACTAGTGTTTTTATACTTTGAAACATACGACAACTCATCCTCGTTAAACTCACTTTTTGAGGTTATTCACCATTCTGATGTGGATGATAGGAGAAACATGCTTTTCCATTTTTCCACTATACAGACTTTTTTTTTATATGACTTCTACAAATTCTTTTTATTTAGCTTTGGAAAATCTGAGCATTTTAATATTAATTCCAACATATTGATTTGGAAAAATTTCTAACTGAAACTTTATTTAGTATAATTCAGAATAAGCAATTACTGGCTTTCTTCAACTAGTAAAAGTTTTAAAAAATACTACTATTGGCCTGAAGAGGGAAGAAATTAGAAATCAATCAAATGCAAATTTAGGGAGTTGTGACAAAAAGTTTCAAGTAAACCATAGGTAGCCTTCTCTGATAAAGTAGGAGGGGGCTTCAAAAAGTTAATGAGAAAGTTCTCTTACCCTGTAGTTTTTTTCAGTGTACCTTTTGAAGGTCCGATAGCTATGTCAACTCTTATACCTCTCTCAGATCCTTGTTAGGCCTATTTGCATGTGGAAATCTATTAATAAATTACTGTTCTTTTTTTTGATCTTGTATATTTGTTTTCAGCTGTTTGGTTTTTTTTTTTAAGCATCCAATCTAGTTATTTTCTAGGTAAAAATTATAAAGTGGGCTGAGCCCCAGTGCTGTAAGTGGTTGAGTGCGGGACTGTGGCCCGCGGGCTTGGCGGCTCTAAGGAGCGGCACTGGGTGGCTCCCACAACCACCAGAGGGCAGTGAGGCCCAGGAAAACAAACAAACAAAAAATTATAAAGTATTGCTGGAATTGAACCTCCAACCCAGTGGGCCACGGTCCCGTGCACAACCACTACGCCACCGGAGCTTAGCCCCTAATAGCTTTTCTAAGGGATATTTTAAAATTAAGACAAATATTTATTTCTACTCAGTAGAAAGTAGTAGAGCTTAACATCAGATTTCCTATTCTTGTAAAAGTAGAATGTGCCTTTACTATCCTTAAATAACTTTAACAAAATATTCAGCTTCACACTTTCCCATCCTTTCCACTACTTTGAACCTTACACCTTGATAAGGATCCATCATCCTCATGGTCAATAGTCACCAAACTAAGTATCTAAAACCTCCTAAAGCGTGACTTTGGAAGAACTTTTTCCAGGCTCCCAGATTTCCACCTTTGACAACTGCTGCCTTGCCTTTTCCTGCTGCTCGTTTTTGTGGAACATATTTGACATTTCTTTCTGACTGATTCCCAGCCTTTATACATTGCAGCTTTCATGGGCTCTTAGGAGGTATGTTTGAATGCTTTGAAGGAGGAAGTCAACTCATGAAGCGTCATCGTTAACACTAACGTTTTTAGATGTAGAGAGTAAATAACTGGGATGTAATTAACACCTTTTAACACTAGCCTGCCAAGAGCCCGATATAAGTTAAAGTATTATTTAAAAATAAAATAAATAACAAAAGATTATGTCACAAAAACATTAGGGTTGTACTCTAGTCACCTTGCCCCATTTCACAGAGCTAAAGATTGTTAATACTTTTTTTGTGCGAATCTTACACTTTTAAGTATCTTTTGTAAGCTTAAAAAATAGAGCAAATGAGAGGCTGAGCTATTGTAGCATGGAGTTATTGAGCATTTAGTCACTATATGCATTACTGTATATTCTCGTGTATAATAAGAGTTTTTCACTGAGCCTCAGTAGCATAGTGGTGGAGTGTGGACTGGGGCCCACTGGGTTGGCAGTTCAAATCCAGCAGCAGCTCTCCAGGAGCAAAGCTGGGCCTCTTACTCCCACCAGACGACAGTGATGTTCCCCCCCCCCCCCCAAAAAAAAAAGCAAAAAAAAAGAGTTTTTCAGCACATTTTAATGCCATTTTTATAGTAAAATTAGGTGCCTTGGCTTAAAGGAGGGTCAGCCTATACAAGTATATATGGTAACTGTGAAGGCAAGAGTAGCTATGTGAAATGAAGGAGCCTATTTCTGGTACAAGTAGTCAGTAGAGTTCAATGAAGTCCTTGTTCTTTTTTGGTGGGGGGGGGCATCACTGCCCTCTGGTGGTGGGAGTAGGAGGCCCAGCTTTTGCTCCTGTGGAGCCGCTGCTAGAATTGAACCTCCATCCCAGTGGGCCAGTCCCACGCACAACCACTACACCAAGGCTCAGCCCGAAGTCCTTGTTCTTAAGGAAACCATGTGAGTTGCTATGTGGGCCTCTTAAGTGTGTGTTTTTTCATTCATTACAGGGAGGGGAGTCTAATATTAGAAATACTACTTTTTTAAGGCATATTACTTTTGTAGTAGCGATATCATTTTCCAATGTTAGTTCATTTTAGAATAGTTTATTAAGAAATGCATTTCTTTATATCATTGTAAATGAGGGGGAGTACATATTGGGAACCCAAAGCCCATCTGTAGGTAACGGGACATCCCATTACAGAAGGGTCACGGGGAAAAAATGAGCCATTCAGGGTACAATGTAGCAATGACCAAACATACAACTTTCCTCTAGTTCTTCAATGCTTCCTCTCCCCCACTATCATCCCAATTCTACCGTACAAATCCTGCTAGACCAGAGGATGTACACTGGTTCAGATAGGAACCATAAACATGGGAAATCCAGGACAGATGATCCCTTCAGGACCAGTGGTGAGAGTATTAATACCAGGAGGACGGAGGGAAGGTGAGGTGCAAAGGGGAAAACTTGTAAGGATCTACATATAACCTCCTTCCTGGGGTATGTACAACAGGGAAGTGGGTGAAGGGAGACATCAGACAGTGTAAGATTTGACAAAATAATTTATAAATTATCGAGGGTTCATGAATGAAGGGGGAACACGGAGGGGGGGAAATGAGCTGATACCAAGGGCTTAAGTAGAAGCAAATGTTTTGAGAATGATGAGGGTAACAAATACACAAATGTGGTTGTTTTTTTTTTTTTTGGTTTTAGGGCATCACTGCCCTGGTGGTGGAGTAGGAGGCCCATCCTTTGCTCCTGTGGAGCTGGAATTGAACCTCCATCCCAGTGGGCCGCAGTCCCGCGCACAACCACTACG
>PVJH01048067.1:0-10992 GCA_004026705.1 Nesogale talazaci | reverse complement strand
TCGTCAGGAGGGACGAGTCTGGAAAGAGAACATGTTTGCTAAAGCAGAGGGTCAGAGAAAAGGAAGGAGACCCTCAGGGGGATGGGTTGATAAAGAGGCAGTAACAATGGGCTCAGGCAGAGCAGCCAGGCTGAAGATGGCACAGCAGGGCAGTGCTTCCTTCTGCTGCGCACAGAGTTGCTGAGTTGGAATCTACTCAATGACACCTAGCAACAACAACAACAACAACAATTTGTTTCTACTGCACAATGACCTTACTATTTATCTTCCCCCGATGGGTTTAAAAAACACTGATGGATTTAAATAGGAGCTTGCTCTGTCCACTCCACGTATTGCAGTACTTCCAGGAACGGTGCACCCCCTCGGGGGTGGGGGGGAGAAAACAACAAGCAGCAAATTTCACAGGAAGGATATTACTTTACAGTGATTTATATTGATAGTTTACTGCAAGGAATAAATTTTATCTAAAAGCAGGGACTGATTTACTTACCTGATGCCTCTCACTGGACAAGCATAAGGTATACTTACGTTGGTGAAAGATTTGCTGATATCCTTAACATTCAACTGCAGAATATTTCCAATAATTGGGAGAGGAGTGGGGCCAGGTGGGAGCTTCCCTTTCCCACTGCTTTGATTCCAGAGGGAAAAAAGGAGCAAGCAGGAAACACAGAGTACCAGGGCCACGACTAGATCCATTGTGCTCTTCCCTTCTTACTCAGGCAACTAGGGTCTTCCAGGCCTACCATTTTATAGTGATCTCTGATACTGGACTTTTTTTCACCTAAGGGCTAAGGTGACCAATCATGTAAACTTGCTGTAATCTCTTCTGCATGGACTTTGGCTCACAGATTAAGTCATATACTCAGGTTTCAGTAGCCTGAGAGGCACAAGCATTTTGCAATCAACTCAAAAGTGATTTTATTTGTTTCTCTCCCTAATCTGGAGATTGTGGTTTTCTGGTGTAGAGTTGGACACAGGCATCAGCAACCAATTTTTCTTCTTAAAAATAAAAAATATATTTTATTGTTACTTTCAAATTTATGACCTCGAGGTTAACAGCCCAGCTCTTAACCACTATACCAGCAGAGCACTTTAAATATAGGTTACTGTTGTTACTGAGACAATACACCGAAAAGTGTATACCAATTCAGTATTTTCTAGATGCACAAGTCAGTGACATTGTTTGAGTTGTGAAACTGTTTGCATCTTCCTCTTATCAGTGGTTCCTCCTACATTAGCATAAACTCACTTGCCCCTGAATTTTTTTTATTTCAAAAAAAATTTTATAACAATTTTTGGATGCAATCCAAATATGATACAATTCAATAGTTTATTCATATCAAAAAGTGTACAATGTTACCACAATCAATTTGTGAAGTTTCTTTTTTCTTATATTTCTTGTTATGGGCTTTCCATTTCCCTCCAATCTTCCCTGATAATCCTCCAATGAACCATGAATCTAGTTACTGTGTCTGTACTAGATTTCATATACTTAGAAACATACAAAATATATAATAAAAAGTCAAAAAAAGTTAACCACAACAAAAAAATAGGCTTGAGACATACCACAGTTGGGAAGAAAGCAGAAAATAATAAAAGCCAGGACAACTTTAAAATGGGTCAAAAGAGAGTTCAAAAGATGAGGTATTAGATTTTAACATAGTCATATCTACCATATTCCACTTTCAAGTGCGTTCTGTTTGATAGCAAGACTATTCACATCCCTCGTCTGTGTTCCAAGGGACTTCATCAGATGTTCCATTTACATGTATTTCCCCTTCTTATTCTCTTTTTTTAACTGCTAGAACTTTTAGATGTGAGGCTGGCAAAGGCCAACTCCTATTGCCTGATAGAGCTTAGATTTTATCTTTCTTTTATTACGGGGCGGTGGGGGGGGCGGTAATCACTGCCCTCTGGTTTTCATGGGAGCTACCCAGCGCTGTTCCTGAGAGCCACCACTGGATTTGAACCGCCAAGCCCGCGGGCCGCAGTCCCACACTCAACCACTTATGCCACCAGGGCTCAGCCATAGATTTTATCGTTAAAACTCTGAGGAGGAACTTTATAGTTTTAATTGGGCATGGTTCAATACTGACTTAGGAAAGATTCCTCTAAATACAGTGGGTGAGTGGAGTTGAAGGAGACTGAATGGACTCTAATAGAGATGAGATGTTGGGTCATGGTCAAGTCTAGAGGAAGTCGTAGTAAAGTCATGGCAAAGGGTAAGGCAAGATGGATAGCAGATATTAAATTTCACTACCACCTGTATTCCAGAAAAGACCATGGATCTTTCAGTTAATATTTCTTGAACAAAGGAAAATAATTCTTTTTACTCAGGAAAGGGCTGTTGACCTTTTTTATTTTCTTTTTTATCTTTTTAATCATTTTATTAGGGGTCCTTAGAGCTTTTATAATATCCCATACATCAGTTGTATCAAGAATATTTGAATATATGTTGCCATCATCACTTTTAAAATGTTTTCTTTCTACTTGAGCCCTTGTTATCAGCTCATTCTCTTCCCCCCCCTTGAATCCTTGATAATTTATAAATTATTTTTTCATGTCTTACACTAACTGCTGTCTCCCTTCACCCACTTTTCTATTGTACATCCCCTTGGGAGGGGTTTATATGTCGATCATTGTGATTGGTCCCCCTTTATCCCCCTACTTTACCCTTACCCTCCTCATATCGCTATTCTTATTGGTCCTGAGGCGGTTACCTGTCCTGGATTCCTGTGTTGGGAGCTCTTATCTATATCAGTGTACATGGTTTGGTCTAGCCAGATTTGTACAGTAGAATTGGGGTCATGATAGTGGGATGGGGGAGTGAGCATAAAAGAACTAGAGGAGAGTTGTATGTTTCATGGGTGCTATACAGAACCCTGACTGGCTCATCTCTTCCTTGTGACCCTTCGTGAGGGTCAGGGTTCTGTATAAATATAGGCAAGTACACATGCAAATATATTATTATATAATGATAAAGATATTGGCTTATTTATATACATATATTTATATATGTTAATTATTAAGAGAGCAGAGATATTTGCAGTCTCTATCAAATACTATCTCAATGCAAAAAATGCTTTTTTTAATAACCTGTCATTCTATGATGCTCACGTTCTGGACAAATCACTGAAGTAAAAAATGGGTGCATAAGCAAATGTGGTAAAGAAAATGCATGGTGCCCAACTATTAAAAGATATACTGTGTGGGATCTTAAAGGCTCACGTTGAAGAAGAGACCATCTGGCAGGGGAGCAACAAAGCCCACATAGAAAAAGCACACCAGACTGTGTGATCACAGATGTCAACAGGATCAGGTATCAGGCATCAGAAGACTCAAAGCAAACATATGGGTGTGAACAAGGAAGGTCAGAGCAGAGACCCAAAGCCCATCTGTAGATAATTGGATATTCCCTCACAGAATGGTCACAAGGAAGGAATTAGCCAGGCTGCAGTATAGCACTAGTTCTTTAATGCTTCCTCTCTCCCACTATCATGACCCCAGTTTCACCTGACAAACCCAGCTAGACCAGAGCTTGTGTACTGGTACATATAAGAACTCTCTAAACACAAAAACTAGGAAAGATAACCACCACCACACCACCCCAGAACAGTTAATAAGAGTGGCAATACAATGAGCGTAGGGGGAAGGTGGAGTAAACACCCCACCCACCCTGGGGGCAAACAGCAGAAACATGGGTGGAGGGAAACAGCGGTGGTGTAAGATATGAGAACAATAATAATTTATAAATTATCAAGGGTTCATGAGGGGGAACAGGGAGACAAACTGATAACAGGGGCTCAAGTAGAAATAAAGTGCTTGAAAATTATGCTGGCCACACATGTACAAGTGTACTTGATACAATTGTTTTACAGTTTGTTGTAAGAGCTGGAAGAGCCTCCAGTCAAACTATTTCTTTAAAAAAAAAAGAAGATTAGGCTGAGCTCCGGTGGCATAGTGGTTGAGTGCGGGACTGCGGCCCACTGACTTGGCGGTTCAAATCCAGCAGCAGCAAGGCTGGGTAGCTCCCACGACCACTAGAGACAGTGATGCCCACAAATAAACAAACAGACAGACTTATTGTCTCGGAAACCCATAAGAGCACTTCTACTCCAGGGTTAGTATGAGTCAGAATTCTGAGTGTTGAGGGGATCAACCTAATCACTAAGAACTTTTTTAGTGGAGACTATATGACTTAGTAATAGGAGATGATGATTAGAACAAAAGGTAGAAGTGATGTGAAGGTTCAAAAACCAGGAAATATAGGCAACCTCTATAAATTAAAATCAACAAGGAAAGATACTCTCCTAGAGCCTCCAGAAAGAACCAACCCAGCTGACACCTTGGTTTTAGTCCACAGATACTGACTTTGACTTTTGATCTTTAGAACTGTTAAAGATAATAAATTTGTGCGGTTTAAGGCATCGATACCTTGACAGCATTGTGGGATAGGCATTAATTAGATTATTAGCCACATGGTTGGTAGTTCAAAACCAACACCATAGGAGAAAGTTAATTCTGTCTGCTATAAATATGCACAGCCTCAGAAACCCTCTAGAGCAGTCCTGTCCTGTACTGAAGAATTGCTGCAAATCAGAATTGATTCCATGGCAGCTGGGTTGATTTTTGGCTTGGGTTTTGTTTTGTTTTATTTAAACCATCCATTAAGTTTGTGGCAATCTCATCCACTTGTGATAGAAAATTAATACAAATAATATTTATTTCATGGGTTAGTGTGTTAGTCCGGGTACTCTAGAGAATGAAATCCACAGAAAGTCATGTATATATGAGAGTTTTATATAAAGGGTAAGTGTATATTAAGAAAACATCCCTCACCAACCTGTGTGACTACGAGGGTTTGAAGGAATCAGTTATTAGGCATCAAAGAACAAAAAACAATATAATTGTGTGCCCACCTTCCTGATATGACAACTGAAAACAAATGTGCGTATAAACAAATGTGGTGAAGAAAGCTGGTGGTGCCTGGATATCAAAAGATATAGCATCTGGGAGCTTAAAGGCTTAAAGATAAACAAGCGGCCATCTAGCTCAGAAGCAACAAAGCCCACATGGAAGAAGCAGACCACCCTGTGTGACCACAAGGTATGAAAGGGACCAGGTATCAGGCATCAAAGAACTAAAAATTATATCACTGTAAATGATGAAGTACAGATTGGGGACCCAAAGCCCATATGTAGGTAATGTGGCATCCTCTTACGAAGGGTCACTGGGTGGAGACGAGCCAGTCAGGAGACAGTATAGCAATTATGAAACATACAACTTTACTCTAGTCCTTCAATGCTTCCTCACCCCATCCCCATGCACAGTCACGATCCCAATTCTATCTTACAAATCCAGCTAGACAGATCAGATAGTAACTAGAAACATAGGGAATCCAGGGAGGACAGATGATCCCTTCAGGACCAGTTGTGAGAGTTGTGATACTGAGAGGGTGGAGGGAAGGTGAGGTAGAAACAGGGAACCGATTATAAGGATCTACATATAACTTCCCCCCTGATGTAGGGACAATAGGGAAGTGGGTGAAGGGAGATGTTGGACAGTATCCAATATGACAAAATAATAATTTATAAATTATTAAGGGTTCATGAGGGAGGGGGGAATGAGGAGAGAGGAGGGAAATGAGGAGCTGATACTAAGGCTTAAGTAAAAAGCAAATGTTTTGAGAATGATGAAGGCAGCAAGTGTACAAATGTGCTCAACATACAATGAATATATGTATGGATTGTGATAAGAGTTGTATGAGCCCCTAATAAAATGATTTTTTAAAATTTCACTCAGTACTGTCCAAGTCCATATTGACCCATATGTCTGACACCTAACTACAAAGTCCTCGTCAATCTCATAGAACACAAGCAATTTTGTCAACTGCAGGAGGAAAGCCGAGTTAGTGAGTGTGTAAGCATCTTCGTGCTGGCAGGAATTGCCACACGGCTGCTCCAGCATCCAGAGCCGCATCAGGGTAGGTCCATGTGGCTTCTCCTAGGAGATGTCTTAAAGGAAGTGAGCTGTGTAAGCTGAAGCAGGGAACTGGCTAAGGCAGCTGCACTCTGGTCCAATCATCAAAGAGCAAGAGATCTGACAACTAGAAAGGCAAGGCTCACCACACCATTTGTCTCTCTGTTCTTCAACTAATCCCACATGTTTATCTACCAGGTTGTCACAATAAACATTAGCTAGCTCAGCTAGTAAAAAGACCAGTTATTCAAATATTGTTCTTCTTCACAGCATCTGTCATTGGTCTCCGGTGTACTTATACTTCTTTGAGTACCTTGTTTGACTGTCTTTCCTATTTGTTGAAGTTTGCCTGACTGACCTCAAGATCACTGGTATGAATCTCTACCACTTTTAATCTGTTGGTGAGATCCATTATCTTTTGTTTTGTTTCTGTTAATTTATCCATTAGTTTTTGTCATTCCCTTTGGTGTGTGGACATCATCCCCTCTTGAGTGGACTTCATCTCATCTATTGTTTGCACCCTTATTCTGTATTGCTTCCCTCATATCCTGTGTTATTCCAAGCAGCAATCTGAAACGTTTTTTTTGTTTGTTTGTTTAAGATCAACTTCTGTTCCTTCTATGAGCATCATTAGGTTTAAGGCTTCTTCCACCATTGAGTTTAGTTTTTCTGGTATTTTTGAGCAATTTCTCTGTGTGACTGGTAAGAATATATCAGGGACTACTTGTGGCCTACTATGGTGGTGGGTTGTACTGCAGTGTAGATGAAGTTCTGTAGCAACTCAGTCACTGGAGGACATGCGGGGCTTTGGAGGGTGTGCTGAGGCCAGTGACAGTAGATATGCTATTGGGCTGGGTTGGAGCGGGCCTGCAGCATTGGAATGGGGCTGATCTTGACTGTCCAGCCACAATTTGTAGTCTTTTTAAAAAATCTTTTTAGTGAGGCTCATAACTCTATGACAATCCATATATCCATCCATTTTAGACAAAGCAATTTGTAAATTTGTTGCCATCATCATTCTCAAAACATTTTTTTCTACTTAGACTCTTGGTATTAGTTCCTCATTTTTCTGCTCCCTCCCCGGTAGCCACTTCCCTCAGGAGCCCTTGATAATTTATAAATTATTATTTTGTCATATTGTACACTATCCAATGTCTTGCTTCACCCACTTCCTTGTTGTTCATACTGCAGGGAAGTGGTTATACATAGATCCTTATCATTGGTTCCCCCTTTGTACTCTATCTTCCCTCCATACTCTCGATATCACCACTCTCATCACTGGTCTTGAAGGGATAATCAGCCCTGAATTCCCTATGTTTCTGGTTCCAGCCAGATTTATACGGTAGAATTGGGATAATAATAAAGGGATGGGAGAAAGCATTTAAGAACAAGAGAAAAGTTGCATATTTCATCGTTGCTACACTGTACCTGGACTGGCTAGTCTACTCCCCATGACCTTTCTGTAAGGGGATGTCCCTTCACTTACAGATGGGCTTTGGGTCCCCAATCTGTACTTCCCCTTATTCATAATAACATAAATTTTAGTTCTTTGATGTGTGATTCCTGATTCCTTTGAAACTGCATGGTTACACAGGCTGGTGTGCTTCTTCCATGTGGGCTTTGTTGCTTTTGACCTACTTGGCCTCTTGTTTAGCTCTAAGTCTTTAAGACCCCAGACACTATATCTTTTGATAGCTGGGCCCCATCAGCACTATTCACATTTGCTTATGCAAACTTTGTCCTTAGTGATCATATCAGGATGATGGGCATGCGATGATATGATTTTTTTTTGTTCTTTGGTACCTGATCCCATTGACAATTCATGATCACACAGGCTGGTGTGCTTCTTCCCAGTGGGCTTTGCTGCTTCTGAGCTGGGTGGCTGTTTGTTTACCTTCAAGCCTCTAAGACCCCAGACACTATATCTTTTGATAACCAGGCACCATCAGCTTTTTTCACCACTTTTGCTTATGCACGCATTTGTCTTCAGCGGTCATGTGGGGATGGTGAGCATCATAGAATGCCAATTTAATAGAAAAAAAAGTGTTCTTGCACTGAGGAAATACTTGAGTGGAGGCCCAATGTCCATCTGCTGCCTTAATACTAACACTATAAGTATATGCTCATAACTCTATTTCTCCATCATCATATAAAAATATATTTACCTATGTACATGCTTGCATTTAGACCTCTAAAATTCCCTTTGCTATTTCTTTCCTCTATTTCCTTTTACTTCCCTCTTGCCCCACTATCATGCTTCGCCTTCATTTAGGTTTCAGTACTTTCTCTCTATGACATTATACTTGATCAAGCTCTAGCAGGCCTCTTACACCCACCTTGTCACTGATTTTGGATCACTTGTTATCTTGTCCCTGACATTGTCCAACACCACTTCCTTTTCCCCACCTCCCTTTCTCCCATGTCCCACTGGAACCACCAGTCCCATTGTTTTCTCCTCCAGACTGTTCATCTAGTCTATCTTATTTAGATAGACTTGCAAAGATCACATTATGTACAAAAAACCAAGATGTCACAAGACTAAGAGACAAAAGAAAGCCAAAGTCCAGAAAAAATATAAAAATAAGTGAAATAATAAAAATAATAATAACAAAAGAAAAACCTGTAAGTAGCTCAAGGTCTGTTCATTGTTATCCAGGAGTGTCCCCAGTTGAGTCCAATATGATGCCACAGCCTGGCCCCAAAGTATATCCTTGGCATTCCCACAGAAACTCCATGCTCTGTTACCACTGTTGTGCTTTGCCTTGGTGTGGTGGGGTCAGATGGGGAACTCCGCATCTCCAGTGTTGTCCCTGTAGGGCCTTGGGTCAGCAAGGGATGCTATGTTTCATAGTGGGGCCGGCCATATGGTCTTCTCTGTGCATTGGCTATTCTGAGTGGGGCTATCATCCTCAAGGCTTAGTAAGCCAGGATGCACTCCACTCTCTCTCCCTCCCTCTTCATGTGCTCTTGTGTGCTCTGGTCAGACATGTCCCTCTCCCCCAGCTGCAGTCTCAGTGCTGTTCTCCAAAGCAAACTCCCTTGGGGGGAGCAGTGGCTTTTCACAGAGTTGATATTGGGGCTGGGCCCTCAGACTCATCCACTGGCTCTCCAATCCATCCATCACCCTGCATTGGCATCCTGAAATAACAGGATTATATTTGGTCCCTCTTTCCCTGTGGAGATATAAACAATATGCTCCCCTTGGGTGGGTAGTGCCCCATTCCCCCACTACACATCACCATTTTTCTCCCCACAGCCCCACCCTTCAATTGGCTACTATATGTAGTCCTGGATTTGTTCTGGTCTCTGACGTACTACCTGGACCTCACCCCAGTAATTGCTGTATACAGTAGCTTTTCCCTGTGCCTCTTTTGCATTTTTTAAAGCTTACCTCAGTGGACTCATGTACTTGTCCTTTTGCACTTAGCTTACTTCACTTAGCATAATTTCCTCCAGTTCTTCCCATGCAGCAAAGTGCTTCATGCGTTCATCACTGCTTTTCAGCAATGTATAGTACTCCATTGCATCTACACACCACAGCTTTTTAATCCATTCATCAGTTGATGGAAATTTGGGTTGTTTCCAAATCCTTGCAATTGTGAACTGTGCCACAATGAACATTGGAGCACAGATGTCTGGCCATGGTTTGTTTCTTGCTTCTTCTAGGTATACGTAGGGGGATTGCTGGGTCATATGGTAACTCGATTTCCATCTGTTTTAGATATCACAAAATTAATGACCATAGTGGCTGTACAAATCTACAGGTATCAGCAACTGATGAGAGCTCCTATCTCCCCACAGACTGTTTAGCATTTGTTGTTTTCTGATTTTTTTTGAATTGGGCTATCTTTGAGGGTGTTAGTTGATATCTCAATGTTTTTTTAGTTTGCATTTCTCTTATGGCTAGTGATCAGGAACATTTTCTCATATGTTTATTGGCCATTCGGATTTCTGCCTCTGTGAAACTTCTGTTCAGGTCCTTTGCCCACTTCCTCAGTGGGCAGTTAGATTTCTTTCTTTCTGGAAGTTATCAGGGTATTGTGGTTTTTAGTAATAAGGCTTTTGCCTGATGTGTCATTGCTAAAGATGTTTTTCCAGTCTGTGCGCTCTCTTACATCTTTCTTGGTGAATTTTTTTGATGTACACAGGTGGTTTTTCTTCAGTATATCCCACTAGTCAATTTATGCCTCCTCTGTGTTTGTGTCCTTCCCTATTTCTGATAGCCTATGAAATCCCTGTGCCAAAGTTCTCAGGTTGGTCCCAATTGCCTCATTAATGGCCCTGATAGTTTGGGGTTTTACCTTGAGGTCTGTGATCCACCTTGAGTTTATTGTTGTGCATGGAGTGAGGTAAGAGTCTTGTTTTGTTTTCCTGCAGGTAGACAACTATTTTTTTCCAGCACCACTTTTTGAAGAGGGCATCTGCTTCCCATGTGATATTTTAGGGGCCCTTATCAAAAGTAATTTGTTTGTATACTGATTATTTTATTTCTGAGTTTTCAGTTCTTTTCTATTGATCTGAATATTTATCATTATCCAATACCATGTGATTTTGACCACTATGGCTGTATAGTATGTGCTAAAATTGGGTAAAGCAAGCTCTCCCACTGTGTCCTTCTTCTTGAGGAGTTCTCTGATAATTCTGGGCTTCTTTCCTCTCCATATGAAGTTGGTTATCATTTCTTCCCATTTCTTTGAAGAAAACTGAGGGTAATTGTATCAGAATTGCATTAAACTTATATAGTGCCTTGGGTAAAACTGACATCTTTACTATATTGAGTCTTCTGATCCATTAGCATGGGTCATTCTTCCAATAGTGTTCTAATCGTGTTCTGTAGTTTTCCTCATAAAGATCTTCTGTTCTTCTAGCCAGGTATACCCCTAGATATTTTCAGTTTGTGCTCGGCTATTGTGAACTGTACCACCTTTTTAATCTCCTTATCATATGTGGTCTTATCAGATGTGTATAGCAGTCTGATAGAGCTTTGTTTGTTGATCTTGTATCCTGCCACTC
>PVJH01048066.1:0-10983 GCA_004026705.1 Nesogale talazaci | reverse complement strand
ACACACACACACACACACACACACACACACACACACCGGCAAGCGCAGCTTCTCCACGTCCATAAGAAGAGTTAGCCAAGAAGACGGTGAGATTAGAGCACTAAGTCTCAATCAGACTCACTGTGTTCAAATCCCAACTTCCCGCCACCGAAAATTTCGCTCACGTACTTCGTCTCTCAGTTGCCCCGGTTCCCCTCACAAGACTATCCTTAGGAAAGAAATAAGTTATCATTGGAGGAAGCGCATAATTTGTGGAAGTACGGAAGGAGATTGAACACAGCGTTAGGTGTTGTAGACCTCTTCTCAGAAGCAACAACCCAAAGCAAAGAGAGACGATTGCTGCCCTGTGGATTCTGACTCTTAGTGACCCCTCATTTGGCAGAGTAGAATGGAGCTGTGTCAGGTTTCTTGTCTAGCGCTTTACGGAACCAGATCTACAGGCCTCTCTCCTGTGGTGCCACTGTTTGGGGGGCGGTGGGGTGAGGGGGTGTGTGAAAATGGTGACCTTTGACAAGTAGCCACTTGTAGCCCATTTGAGCCACCCAGGCACGTGCGTGAGGTCTATTGTGGTACAGGGAAACGGGATGGCTTTTAAAAATCGCTGAGAAAATTCCATGATCTTTTCATCCCATGTGCCTACAAATGAAGCTTGCTCATGTGCTGTACAGTCAAACCTGTGAAAGCTAGAATCTGTCTAAAGTGGAAACCTGTCAGAGAAAGAAAACTCAGATATTTTTCACTAAGTAACTGCACCCAGCCCAAAGTGGAAACCTTGGAGATCCAAAAAAAAAAAAAAAAAAAAAGTCACCATAGCGCTCTGCCCTCTCAGGACTCATAGGATACAAAATATATGACACATCCTTATTGTCATATGGTAGCTCAATTGCCATCTGTTTAATATAGCGCCAAATCAATTTCCATGGTGGCTGTACATACCTACAGGTCCACCAGCGGTGGACAGACACATCCTTATTTGTCATACATAAAGTAAGATCAGAGTTTTACATATGAGTTGTGACAGCTGCATGACTAGAGGGATTGATATCTCTTTGGAAATCTATTCAGATGCCAAACTCTCTGACGAGACAATCTATTCATCTTCGCATTGAATTTCATAGCTGGTTAATAGGAACCTCTTTCTCAGATCTAAATAGAAAATAAAGTGACCTGAAAGATAGGCCACCTGAGGCTGGTACCCCGCCCACCCCCCCTCCCCACAAGCCACTATAATCTTGATCAAAACCTGCTCTGTGCCTGAAAGACTCAAATCTCTGAGGCAATGTTTAACTGACTCTTATCCCCCGAATTGCCTTTAACCCTGTAGGAGACAAGCATGAAGAAGATATGGAGTGTATCCGAGAAAAAGAGTTAAAAGTTCTTTTGCACAAAGAGCTGTCCTACTGGAAAATCTGGGAACAGGTGACTGGTCAATTAACCGGGAGTCTGGACCACGGAGGGGGAAGCCTTCCAGGGAAAGATCACCAGTTTCCCAAAGGTGCTTCTCATGCTGAGGAGTGGGAAGGCCGACCTACTCAGGGTTTTAAGATGGAGTACTCAGTGGACGACCTTCGAGGAAATGGCCCCATCAACGCAAACCATCAAGCTTGTCCACCCTGGAAGGGTGTGAGCCCGCCCTCCCCTCAGGAATCTTGGACTTTTGGGAACAAACCTTGGGACGTTCAGGGACGCTATCAGAAAGTCAACATGGAGGAGACCCGATCTACGTGTGATGAGGATGAGTGTCGCTTCGGCTGGGTGTCACATCACGACGATCCTAGACTACCTGAGGGAGAGAGACCTTGTCGCAGTGAGGAGGATAGAAACCACAGTGTCCACGGGGCAGTGCTTCATCACCCTACCTCGCACGTCAATGGCTTCAAAAGCGAGGGAGGTGGGAGTGGTCTCACGGATGATTCCAACCTTCCCACTCACCCGCAAGTGCACTTGGAAGAGAACTCCTATGCATATCAGGAGGACGCACGGCCACAGAGTGCCTATCTTGGCAGACATCAAAGCACCCCCATAGGAGGGGTCTCGAGAAGTGGGGGTGCTCGACAGGGCTCCAGGCAAACTGTTGTCCCCCTCAAGGTCCAAGCAGGAGAGAAATCCTATACATGTTTCGAGTGCGGGAAAGGCTTCTGGCGGATTTCAGACCTTCATAGTCACAAGAAAGTCCATACCGGAGAGAGGCCCTACGTATGCGACGTGTGTGGGAAAGGCTTCATTTTCAGCTCGGACCTCCTCATTCACCAGAGAGTCCACACCGGAGAGAAGCCGTATAAATGCGCCGAGTGCGGCAAGGGCTTCAGCTACAGCTCCGTCCTTCTCATCCACCAGAGGGTCCACACAGGCGAGAAGCCGTATAAGTGCGAAGAGTGTGGCAAAGGCTTCCGGTGTACCTCGAACCTCTATATCCATCAGCGCGTCCACACGGGAAAGAAACCCTACACGTGCGACGAGTGCGGCAAGGGCTTCAGTTACAGCTCCAATCTGCGCACCCACCAGCGGCTGCACACGGGAGAGAAGCCCTACACGTGTTTTGAGTGTGGAAAGACCTTCAGGTTCGGCTCGGGCCTCCTGAGCCATAAGAGGGTGCACACCAAAGAGAAGCCGTACCGATGCGACATCTGTGGGAAGAGCTACAGCCAGAGCTCGCACCTGCAAGGCCACCAGAGGGTGCACACGGGGGAGAAGCCCTACAGGTGTGAAGAGTGTGGGAAGTGCTTCAGCCAGAGTTCCTCCCTCCAGCTCCATCTGAGAGTGCACACCCGAGAGAGGCCCTATCAGTGTGAGGAGTGCGGGAAAAGCTACAGCCGCAGCTCCTGTCTGCGAATTCATCAGAGAGTGCACAGTAAGTGAGGAAGCGTTTCAGTTGAGGACTCTAGTTAGAACTCAGACCTTGACACTTACCCGAGAGGCAACCCAGGAGAGGACATTATGGGAGTCGCGTGTTGAAGGACTGCCATGGAGGTCTACCTAGTTATCAGCGAGGCTGCACAGGAAGAGCTGAGAGTTTGATCAATAAAGCACTTTGTTCCCAAACTTCAGTCTTGAAGAGTCTTATCCCGCAGAATCATTCCCACAGGGCACAGCAAAGGGCTTGGGTAGAATCAACCCATCCCTCAAGTCTGTCTTGCAGACTGTTTTTATAAAGGTGTGATGACAATGCATCACAGGTACAAGACACAGACATGGGTTCCCAGTAAGGAGAAATCACTTTTTAAAAGGGACAAGTGTAGTAACAATCGGTGATCTTATTAATACGGACAGTCTCATGGATGCCTTAAAAAATAATATTTAATATTTTTAAACAATAATATTTTACTGTGCTTTGGGTGGAAGCTTAGTTTCCCTTTTCACAAATCATGACACCACTTGTTCAGAGGCATTGGTTATAGTTCAGTTCCCCACTGAATGTTTTGCTTCCAGTCAATTGATTTCCCTTGTCCCTTTACCATTTCAGTTTTGTTTTAGAAACTTGACCATTTGGTCTCATAGAGATGTTTTTTTTTTTTTTAATTTTAAGGTACACAGTATACTCATTGGCAGTACACTTTTAGGAACAGTTTTAAAGATGTCATGAGTTGATTTCACCTCCAACAAAATGAAATACTGTTGAGAGTTGCACCATTTGTCACGTTGGCTCCATTATTGTGTCAACACATCGCCTTAAGGTCTTTCTCTTTTTCTTTGAATTACTTTTCTCAGTACTATGTCTTTCTGCAGCGACTGGTCCTTTCTGATATGTTCAAAGGAGGTGAGATGAAGTCTTGCCATTCTCGGTACTAGAGAGCATTCTGGCTATGTTTTCCCCCAAATAAATTTGTTTCTTCTCCTGACAATCTGCTCAATCTTCTTTAACAACACCATAATTCAAATGCGTTCTTTCTTCTGTCATTATCCTTATTCATTATCCATTTATAGGTAGCAATAGAAAATACCATGACTTGGGTCAGCACACCTTACTCCTCAAAAGGTTCGCTTTTTAACCTTTCAAAGAGATCTCTTGTGGCAGATTGTGCTGGGGCAGTGCCTCATTTTGATTCCATGTCTGCTCCGTCCAAGGGTGTTGGTCGTGGATCCAATTGAACTGAAATCCTTGATAACCTCAATCTTTTCTCCACTTAGGACATCCCCTATAAAGATTTTTGCTCTGTTTATCTTGAGGTCTAAACTACTCTAACCAACCCAATCCAAGCTAACTAATGTGTTCGTCTGTGATCACTGGACAAACAAATTCACGGAGATTCAGATGTGCACAAGAAATAATTTTATAGGAAAGAGCAATTGCACATTAAGAAAACATCCTAGGGCCTGAACCCCGGTGGCGTAGTGGCTGTGCGCGGCACTGCAGCCCACTGGGATGGAAGTTCAATTCTAGCAGCAGCTCCACAGGAGCAAAGGCTGGGCCTCCTACTCCCACCATCAGAGGGCAGTGATTACCCCCCCCCCAAAAAAAAAGAAAGAAAAAGCATCCTAACCCAACCCAAAGCAAGTCTGTAAGTCTGATAGGAACCCATGTGTCTACTACCAGTCTATAATTTCCCCTTCAGATTCATGCAACACATGCTATCATGTGGAGTGCAGGGAGATCACAGACCAGTGGGTGGAAAGTCTTGTGGATGCAGCGGTGGTAGCATCTTAGTGCTGGCCTGGGTCTCCATGTGGTTTCTCCAGCTCCAGGATTCTGGCTCTATTAGCATGGTTCCATGTGTCTGGTCAACAGGAATGTGAAGCAGAGTGTGTGTGTGTGTGTGTGTGTGTGTGTGTGTGTATCTGGCCTCCAGCAAGCTATTTAGCCCTGCAGTGCCTCCACATGGGGTCTTCAAGCTACGACCCGACGGACACAGACTACATTCCACCCCATTCACTCTTTATAGTCTCAAGTTGACACCAGGTTATGTAACAACCACATCTCACCTAACCGAACTTCACCAAAACTAACCAAGCCAAACCAAGCCTAAGCTAACTTACACCCAACCTTGCCTCACCTAACAAAACCTACTGCTGTGTAGTCAATTCTGACTCTTCCTGCTGCCGCTGAGTTGACGCTGACTCACAGTGACTCCATAGGGCAAAACAGACCTGCGTCTATGGGTTTTCGAGACTGCACTTTATGGGAGTAGAAAGCCTAGCCTTTCTCCCTTGGAGCATCTGGTGGTTTTGAACTGTCAACCTTGAGGATCACAGCCCATTGCGTAAACACAACATCAGCAGGCCACCTTTCCTGGCCTTCTAGGACAGTAGAACTGCCCTAGTGACATTCTCAGGTTTTAAAGTCTCATCTTTCTCTCCTGGCGCCTTGATTTTGAACTGCTGACCTTGTGACCAAGAGTCCATCATGTAACTCACTACACCGCCAGGCCTGCCCGGTTCTCACGTGCATATGACTAAGTCTTCCCTACCATTGACTCCTAGGGACCTGCTGGTGTGGTGGGGTAACTTGGGGGCTGCAAACCCAGGGGTGAGGGAGGGGTCAGTTGATGTCCCTGTGCAGACACAGGCTTAGCCACCCAATGAGGGCAGTTCTACTCCGGACAGATCCCCTGGAACAGTTTTTGGGAGAGAAGAATCTGGTGTATGCATGTCTTTGCATCAGAGCTGTTACAAGTATGAGTTTGTTCATATCAAGGAGCATTCCGGAGTAGAAAAATCAACTGTCTAAGATCTAAAGGAGGAGCCCTGGGCGTGTGTGGATTCTGCCCGCGATGTCACCAGGGCTCCTTTGCGGTGTGGAACTCCTGTTGTTCTGCTTCCATCTCTCTCTAACTGGGGCATTCATAGACCAGTCTGCTGGGAACATTCTCCAGTGCAGAGAATGTGTCTTCGTAAGCAGCAGGCATCCCTCAGTCACAGCCATCGAGTCAATTCAGACTCAGCAAAACCCAGTAGGACAGGGTAGAAGTGCCCTCAGCAGGCTTCCAGGATGGCGACTCTTGGGGGGAAGTAGACAGCGTCATCGTCTCTCTCCCGAGGAGCAGCTGGTGGCTTTAATCGACTGACCTTGCAATCAGCAGCCCAGCGTGTAACTCATGAGGCCACCTGTGTCCCTTTTTGAAGCAGGGAGGTGACGTCTCCAGCCAGTGGGGTTCCTGGTTGGCTCCAAGAGTTAAGCACTTATCAACTGGTCGAGAGATGGGTGCATCCAACCCATCCGGAGATACCCTGGGAGACAGACCTGCTTCAGGAAGCCCCAGTCTGAACAATCCCATGAAGCTGCCCTGCTCTGCATACCCAGGGTAGCCATGAACTGCAATCAACTCCACAGAGATGGACAATGACATGCCATCAGCATCAGTCCATGTTTGCAAAAGCCACGAGGCGCTTGGCCAAAAAGTGGTAACGGAAGAGTGTTTGAGAGACCAAGAGGGTACGGCCTAGGCCAAATGAAAGCCACACAGGCCCGTGTCTGGGACCTTGAAAATAGATGATCCCCCTATCAGTGAAAATCCATTCTAAGATCCCTTTCCAAACTAGGGTGTTTTGAAACCTCTTTCAGAGCCTCAGAGCCCTCGAGGCGTAATGGTGTACATATTGGGCTGCAAACCCCAAGATCAGTCATTCACACCCAAGCTGTTCTTTGGGAAAAACATGACATCGTTTCCTCCCAACCTCGGAGAAACTCTAGAGGCAGTTCTACTCGGGCCTCCAAGTGTCTGAGGACTCAATCAACTAGAGCTGGGGTTGGGCTCTCTTTGTCCTCAGGGGAACAAAGAAGGGGGAGCTGTCAGGGCAGTCACGAGTCTGAGGAAAGAATAAGGACATGGAGATGTTGACCCCAAAACCCAAGGAGTTTCCCGGAGATCCGAGATCAGTTGGTAGAGGGGTGAGTCAAGAAGGGAGAGTGAAGATTGAGAGTAAGAAGAGAAGAAAGGACATCTTGTGGGAGGGTGGGAGTCTGGGTGGACTAGAGAAACAAATCCAAGTCCTTCACCTAAGATCAGGTTATTATCCAGGACTGCGATTCTGGTTTCTGCAGCAGTCAACAGCATTCTTGTTATTGAAGGTGCTGACGGTCAGCTCCAATGCACAGGGAACCACTCAACAATATAAGAACACACCGCCTGCATAAGAGAGAGTTTTATATAAAGGGTAATTGTACATAAAGAAAGCATCGCAACTAGTGGAGATCAAGTCATTAAACCTGATATTAGCCCATATGTTCAAGATCAATCTACAAAGTCCTCTCCAGACTCATGAAACACACGCAGTGATGCCAAGTGCAGGATGATCACAGGCCAGTGGGTAGAAAGTCTTTGGATCCAGTGATGTTGTAAGCAGTTCAGTGTTGACATGGGTCTCCATGTGACTTCTCCAGTACCCAGGGATGCATCAGAGTAGATCCAAGTATCTTCTCTCCTCCGTGTCATCTTGCAGGGAGTCAGTTTGTCAGTAGAGTGTCTCATGGAAAGTGGGTCCAGAGAGAGAGAGAGAGAGAAGCATCTCCCGTCTCCAAGGAAGAAATAAAGAATTTTCCAGAATTCTCAGGAAAAGGCCATGCCCACACAGAGGCCTCATTGGCTATGATCTGATTGACAGGCTAGACTCTGCCCCCTACACTCTTAGTCCTCAGACCTGACACATGACTCTGTAACTACCACGCTGCCCTGTCCTGCACCAGCCTCACAATGTTTGAGCCATTGTTACAGTCATGGTGTCAGTCCATCTCGTTGAGGATTTTTCCTATTATTGTTATTATTATATTTGATGACTCTTCGCTTTACCAAGCATGAGGTTCTTTCTCAGAGGCCGGCCTCTCCGAACAACATGTCCAAAGTGCACGAGTCATATCTTGCCACCAAGACGGGGAGTCTCGGGGTCAGAGAACAGACAGCAGCAGCCCGGGGTCCTTATACCCACAGGTCTTACCTTACCTGGGGTTAACAGAGGCTAGTGATGGTCCCATGCAAGAATCCCAGCTTCCTCTGCACCTCAGGTGCAGCCATCATCACTCATTCATCAGTGGAGGCCTGTGCATTGCCAGGATACTAAACAGTTTTCAGCAGAGCTTCTACTTTAAGAGACTAGGAAGAAAGGGCTGGCAAATCTACCTCTGAAAATCAGTCAGTGATCATCCTACAGAGTCACAGGAATCCCATCCTATGGAGCATGGACAACTAAAAGTTGAGGGCTGCTTGTGGGAAATTGAGGATTTGGAAGAGAGTGTATGTGGACAATTTTTCGACGCTCATGATTAAGAAGCCTAGATGATCAAGATTTTGGGTGGGTTGAAGACTTCACACTTGTGAGTTGAAGATGATTTCCAATTGTCAGAGGAAACCAGCTTCCAACAACCAAAGGGCCAGAAGGTGCAAATATAAGGTGATAATATATAAAGATGTTAGTAAAGTTATAGGGTATCTTCTCCCCTCCCTCCTTTTTTTTGCCCACCTGTGGTTTCTATCCACTCCCTTTATTGGGTGACCCTCTGGACCAGCTTAAAACTCTCTCTCGCCCACAAATAAGCGCGATTTCTTGTGTCCCCACAATGAGGACCCGTGGAGTTCTCCTGCAAGGTCAGGGCTCCTGTATCTCTACACTTTCCCTTCTCTCCTCTCCCTGCCCCTCAGTAGCATGGATTCTCTGACTCCCTGCTGATGTCCCTGAATCCCAAGCCAGTCCAGGTTAAGTCCATAAAGCCTAGATGAACCCATATGTCTGATACCAAGCTATAAAGTTCTCCTCTGATTCAAAAAATACACGAATGCAGGAAGATCACAGGCTAGTGAGTGGGAAGTCCTGTGAATCCCACGGTGGCATAAACATCTCAATGCTGGCAGGGGTCTCCATGTGACTTCTCCATCTGAAAAGGTCTCAATGACTTGGCTTCAGAGGTCGATTTGCCAGCCCTTTCTTCCTAGTCTGTTAAAGTAGAAGCTCTGCTGAAAGCTGGCAAGGCACAGGCCTCCACTGATGGATGAGTGATGATGGCTGCACCTGAGGTGCAGAGGAAGCTGGGATTCTTGCATGGGACCATCACTAGCCTCTGTTAACCCCAGGTAAGGTAAGACCTGTGGGTATAAGGACCCCAAGCTGCTGCTGCCTGTTCTCTGACCCCGAGACTCCCCATCTTGGTGGCAAGATATGACTCGTGCAGGCCGCCCCCTGAGAAGCTCTCCCCATCTGAGAGGGTCTCAATGACTTGGCTTGATTCGATGGCACACAGCAACAATATGTCACACTCACCGTTAAAGGAATTTAACCAAAACTTTATTTCAAGGAAATCAGAAACTTTCCTTGAAGGAAAATAAAACGATCCTTTAATTCCATTTATCTACAGACTTTCTGAATCCTCCCTTCCCCATCCATGCATACAAATTTATTAGAAAGTAAAATGATCTTTTACTTCCATTTATCTACAGACTTTCTGAGTCCTTAATAACCACAGGGGTCCATAGGTGCAATTGTACAGCAATAATATATAAAGATCATAGTACAGTCATAGAAGATAGGAAGGGTAGGAGAGAAGATAAAGGAGTCAGACACATTTTGTGATAGCATCCTCACCTCAGTGGTCCACGTAGAGGTGGGAGGAGAGAAGCGAGTATATTTAGGGGCATGCAAATCCCCCTGATTACAGGCAGCCATGTTTATTACAAGAAGTGGTTGTACCATAGGTCATACAGCAATAGAGGGGGACGATCTAGGGATGTACATGCTATAGGAAGAGAAGGGGTTAGGGGTACACATCCGAGACAAGATGGTAGCCTAACTTGGTTGTCCTTGAGTGGACTCGACCTTTTCTCTAGGGTCTTCTGTGAAATAATCACTATCCTTATCAGTAGGGTGTGATAAGTAGGGTGTCCCACCTATGGTGGGACAGACAATACAGCCTTATTGCTCTATGTGGGAACGAGGGCTGTGGAGTCAGAACACATAAAGGAGGAACAGTGTAGAAGTGCAGAATGCTTCTAACCTTCTTGAGCAGGCCTGAGAAGCGGCAAATTGTATCTCTATTAAGGTGGCTCCCAGCACACTGGTGAGACAAAAATGGACCCGCAATAATTTAGCTCTGTGAGTTCCACTTACCTCTGCTTGCCCTAGCCCATGACCAAGCTTGCCACTTCCTCACAGTGTGATTAAAATAATCTTATAGGGATAAAATTTAAGAACAAGGAAGTAAGCGTAGAAACCATCGATTGGTTTATGTACCCTATAAAAACTGTATAAAGTCGGTTGTGTGCGGGACTGCGGTCCACTGGGATGGAGGTTCAATTCCAGCAGCGGCTCCACAGGAGCAAAGGCTGGGCCTCCTACTGCCACCACCAGAGGGCAGTGATGCGCCCTCCCCCCAAAAAACTGCATAAAGTCAACAATAAAGTAGATCTGCACTATCAAAGCGTGGTCTTCGGAGTCTGTGTGCATGTGTGGGCAACTCCGTCTACCTCACTCCTCTGCATGCTGGACCTGTTCCCACAGTTCTCAGGGACTGAAGGCCCTCAGGGAGAAAGCTTCTAAGCAGCTGACCTCACGATGCCCCAATCAGCAGGTGCAACCTGGAGAACAACTTTTCTGTATTCCAAGCAGGTGAGTATGGACTCGGTTTAGTTCACGAGATCACTGCTCTAACCAATCCCCATTTACCAATGAAATGCGTGAGGCACAGAGTGGTTAAGACACTGGCCTATGGTCACAGAGCTTGTAAGGAGAGGAAGTTGGATTTGAACCCTCGCGCTCTGACTCCAGACCCTGTGTTTTCAATATACGCATGCCATGGAAGTATCATTGTACGTATAGATTGTAGACATAGATCCCACTTGCCTAGCTGTGCATACCTTCTGTTGTTTCTCAATTGAAAGCAGGTAAACCTATTGGTATGACGAGTTTTTTTTTTTTTTTTTTAGTGAGTATGTTTCTATTCATCAGTATATAGGAGGAAAAAAAGCCTCGTTGCTAAACATATGGAAAATATTATTAAAAAGTGCAGTTTGTGGGCTGAGCCCCAGTGGTGTAGTGATCGTGTGCAGGACTGCGGCCCATTGG
>PVJH01048065.1:0-10984 GCA_004026705.1 Nesogale talazaci | reverse complement strand
TGCCGTGGCTTCCTGGGCAGTCATGCCCCCAGCATTGGGCAGATCAGTGCCATGTCTGCCTGAGTATGGTGCTGTTACTCTAATGTGGGACCGGCTCCTCCCTCCTAGGCAGCAGGTAGCACCTCTGTGGGCTCCTGAGGGAGGCAACCCATAGCAACCCCGCTTTAACTGCTGTTGAAGAAGTAAATTCACAGCTCGGCTTGCTTCCTGGAGGCACCCTGGGATGTGGAAGAGGTGGAGGAAATCCCTGAGCATTTTCCTGGCCAACCTCCAGCCCCCATTAGGGAACTAGGACTGCGGTCCCAAGTCCACCAAGGGAGACAGACGGGGGGCAGAAAGTTCTAGTGTGAACCCAGGACCCATGGCTTTGGCCCCACTTCACTCTACAGCCTGCAAGGTCTTGAGCGGCTCACTCAGAGGTGATTTTCTTAAGGTAGATGACAGATTAGAGGACCAGGTCCTTGTTAAATAAGGGTTTGGGTTCCAGGTATATGATTAGTTATTTATTCTTAAGAGAGTCACTTAACCTCTCTACACATCTGTTTCCTCAATAGCTCTGCATTGACTACTGGGAAGAAAATGATCCTGTCAATGTGTTTAGTACAATTTAGGCATGTAGAAATGCTAGTGATGATTATTGGTCAAACAAACAAAAAATGTGACCTGCCTTCGGTGAAGGCACTCTAAAAAGTGCCAGTTGCCCAGGCTCACAGAGCAGCTGGGCCCAAAGCTTTGGGTGGGACCCGTGTTCAGCTCTGTGGAAGGCTCATCTCTGCAGTCAGACTTGAGGGGCCCTGCTCGATGAGATAGGAATTGATACCTGTTGGTTTTGTTTTTTACCCCTCTAAGCACTGATAAGGGCCCTTAGGGTCTTCATGAAAGAGGAACATTCTTCCTGCCCCTGAAGGTGCTCCCCCAACCCTAGTGATCTGTGAGGGCTACATCCCCTGGAGTCTTGTCCTCTGAGGTCCTAGAACCTGCCCCTCAGACACTTCTCTGGGCAGCCACCACCCAAGGCAATTGAGAGCTCCTTCCCTCAACCCAGCCTCCTGCTGTTTGGACTCAAAGCTGGTCTGAGCTCCCAATGTCTCAGTCTCCTCTGTTCACCTTGTGCCTTAGTCTGGATAGACCAGAGAAACAAATTCATAGACGTGCATATGGATATAAGGGTAAAGCTTATATATAAGAGGAATGGAACATTGAGAAAGCATCCCAGCCCAGTCCAGTTCAAAGTCATAAGTCCAATATTAGCCCATATACCCAATACTAGTCTACAAAGACTCCTTCCGACTCATGAAGTCACAGGTCTGTGGGTGCAGAATCCCGGCACTGGCAGGGGTCTCCCCATGGCTCCTCGCTTCCAGGGCCCAGGGTCTGTCAACAGCATCCAGTGGTGGTTGAAACAACTCAGTGGTGTCAGGGGTCTCCACATGGCTTCTCCAGCTTCAGAGGTCTGGTTCCATCAGGGTAAGACCATGTGGCTTCTCCTCCGGCTCCTCCAACTCCTCGGGCGCTACCATCTTGTCTTGTCCGTAGTCTGTCATCTCAGAGACTGACTCCCAACAACTGGGGAGATGGTCTCTCATCTCCACGAGGGGAATGTCGTGAGATTTCCCAGAAGTCTCAGGAGAAAGCCATGCCCACACAGAGGCCTCATTGGCTACTCAATGGCTCTGTCCAGATTAACAGGCTAGACTCCACCCCTACATCTCATTCATGAAATTGACATCTCAAATACATGACCGCCACACCCTGCTTCATCCACTCCTTTTACTCATGGCTTCTCAGTCGTTCACACAGAGAAAGGAGCAGGTGGCCCTGGGCCCCCACTGTCCAGATGTGGAGAAGAGAAAACTGCTGGAAGTAGGGAAGCCACTTCTGGGCGGCTGGAGATAGGGCAGCAGTGTAGTGAGTATGAGCGACTGCAGCCTGGGCACCATCCAGAAAGGGTCAAGACATAGACTTCTGGAATAGGAGGCACAAGAGATGCTGCCATCTTCCAACTGAACAGGCGACAAAGCCCAGGGAGGGAAGGGGACTTTCCTCAAGTCGCACTGTGTGTGGCAAGTCCTGAGACCAGATCTTGGATCTCTGGCAACGGCAGCCAGCATGAGCATGAAGTCATGTTCCAGCTCAGCGCCACCCTTCCTGTGCTCATCCATATCGATCAAGGAGCACTCTGCCTCCTCTTCACCTCTCGGCTAGGGATCATGTCTGAACCTCCCCACCAACATCCCCCCATGGAGACAATGAAACTTGCCAAAGGTTATCAATAACATTTACATGGAAATATGTCATGGGATCTCACACAGTCTTAAAGGAGGAATGAAGCAGCTAGTGCTGATATCTTCAAAGTATACTAAATATAAAGAGTGTGAAGTCTGCTTCATGTTTTGAAAACAAGATTCTATACAAGTATGTGCAGCCAGTCCCCAGATTATGGACAAGTTTCATTCCTTAATCTGTCTTTAAATCATATTTGTATTTAAATTCAAACAGGCAGGTAAGATGCCTATCTAATGACAGCCAACGTTGTATCCCAGTAGATGTTGTATCTTTTTAATACACCTCCTTTTTTCACCACCACCCCTCTCCTTTGCCTCTCCTTCATCCTAACTTCTCTGCAACCATTAAGAATGTGCTTCTTTGGGAGTGAAAATAATCATTCCTTGATCTCATCTTTTATCGTAGTGGTTTCAGAATATTGGTCTTTGAGGGACTGACTTCCCTTAGCATAATATCTTCCAAATTCAACCATGTTGCAAAGTGTTTGACAGTTTCATCGATATTCTGTAGAGATGCATAGGATTCTATTTTATGTAGCTACCAAAGCTTATATATCCATTCCTCCACGGATGGGCAGTTGGCTGTGCACAATACACTGACACACTTGGGTGCGTAACTCTCTGCTTTACTTCTTTGGCATACAGACCGAGGAGAGGGGTCCCTGGGTCACATAAATATCTCTACTCTGACTTGTGGGAGGACGCACCATGCCGCTTTCCATGTGGTTGTAAAGTTCCAGTCCTTCCTGAGGTGGACGAGGAGTCCAGTCTCTCCACCTCCTCGCCAGCATTTGCTGTATTCTGCCTTTCTGAACTTTGCTGTCAGTGGCCCTGCCAGGTGGTAGCTCATTGCTTATTTGTCTTCCTCGAATGGCTAGAGATCTATAGTACACCTTTTTTAAAAAATCATTTTATTGGGGCTCATACGACTCTTAATTACAATCCGCACATCCATTCATTGTGTCAAACACTTTTGTACATTTGTTTCCCAAAACACTTGCTTTCCACTTGAGCCCCTGGTATCCGCTCCTCATTTTTCTCCTCCCTCCCCACTCCCCCATGAATCCCTGATAATTTATAAATTAGTATTATTTTGTCATATCATACACTACCCGACATCAACCCTCATCCACTTTTCTGCTGTCCATCCCCCAGGGAGGAGGCCATATGTAGATCCTTACAATCTGTCCTCCCTTTCTACCCCACCTTCCCTTCACTGGTCTTAAGGGGTTCTTCTGGCCTGGATTCCCTGTGTTTCCAGTTCCTTTCTGTACCAGACTTGCCTGGTCAGACTTCTAATTGAGACAACCACTGAGAGAACCTTTAAAAGGAGCAGGGTTCTACTCCCTGGAAGAGGCCAACCTGCCATGCAGGGTGATGTCAACCCGTGAGACTCCCTTGGGGAAGGGACACACATGGAAACACTGCCCGCAGAAGCCTATGGACCTCAATGGAAGGGAGAGCTTCGCTTTTCTATAGCATTGTTGAACAAAGTTGCCTATTATTTTGTAGCAATATTAGTTTGCCTTGCCCTCATATGCACAGGCAGTTCCTGAGTCATAAATGCCCAACTCACCCACGATCTGTGGGTATGAACCAGCCCCCATGCCTGACAATTCAAAGGATGTATAAGGGTGTATACTACTTTTATTTATTTATTGAGACATGCACCCAGACATTTTTATTACTGCATTATGCTGCTAATGCTACATATGAATATACCTGGTGGAGTTTTGCTTTTGGCGGGACAGTCCTGATTCTAAACAATTTTTCCCACATCACGTGGCATTTTTTAAAAGTTCCATTTTTGGAAAGAATGCACGACAAGCTAGGGAACAGCAGGAAAACAGGAAGGGAATATATCCCCTCCCCTCCCCACCCCCCCACCCCCAGGTCAATGGTGTCTCGCTTTACCAATGTTAAAATCTGGTCACTTTAGCTTAGGACCGGTGGTGAAAGGGGTGATGATGGAAAGGTGGAGGGAAGATGGGGTAGAAGTGTCTTTGGAAGACTTCCACAAGAATAAAAGAAGAAAAAATCAAACCAGCAACTCTGGATTTCCAAGACTGTAACTGTTGAGATAGTGAAAAGCTCCATCATTCTCCCCTGGGAGCGGTTGCTGGGTTCTGTGGATGGCGGCCCAGCAAGGGCCCCCCAAGGTACAGTAGGTAGTCACTGAAGGAGGGCTCAGAAGTCAAGGATGGGCCGAAGCTCCAGCTCCCTTCCGGTACTGCTTCTGCACTCTTTGTGTTGCATATTACATACAAGTGATGGTGACACTTTATAACTGACCAGATAGAAACGAATGACAAATCAACAGAGTCCCCGGTCCAATTCTCACAAGGCCACAGCGCTGCGTTCGTTCTGAAGTCTGCACACTCAATATAGGAATCGTGTTTCCCTCTTCTTCTCTCTTGGCAATTTTACATTGTGATTTGTGAGAAAATTGCTGTTCTGCTCCATGATTCTCATTTTGCTTCTTGCTAATGATTGCAGGCCCACCATGGAGCACCATGGATCCATGTCCTCCCGGTGTCTCCTGCTTCCGTCTTCTCCTCCTTTCTAACCCTTCTTGCATCTCCACCTTGTTGCTGGGCCCAGGCCGCCCTTCTGCTCTCGTATGGTTGATTCCTCTAAAGAGTGTGCATCTCCCTAGTGTCACCGCTCTAGCTGCCATCTGTGAGCTGAAAACTGAACCCCTGGGTCAGTTGAGCTCCCGATCTGAAGAGTCACCATGGACCATAGTCTGAGGGAATCTAATAGTCTCCCTCTGACCAATGAGCCTGGTGTCGCTCTTCTGTTTTTTAAGTTTTGCTGCTACTCTAACACCTTCTATTATGACCCCTTACACAGTGATTGGTAGTGGCAGCTGGGCAACATCTAGGGCTTCTCGTCCATGCTTGACTTTTGCGTCCAAATGTTGGGTCTGTGTGTTTTATTTGCTTTAGAAAGAATCTTGCCTAATGACTGCCCTCCCTCCTGCCAGGTACCTGCTGGAACAGGATTTTCCAGGCATGAGAATTGGACCCGAGCCCACCACGGACTCCTTCATCGCAGTGATGCAGGGAGAGGTGGAAGGGATCATCCCTGGGAATGCTCTGGTGGTGGATCCCAAGAAGCCCTTCAGGAAACTCAATGCCTTTGGTAATGCCTTCTTGAACAGGTGAGTGCAGATGGGAACAATACCTCAGGGGTGGTCTCATTTCTTCTTCTTGGACTGTGGGCAGTGACATATGCTGGAGTAGAGCAGGGTCTGGGAAGTGGGTACGCTTTGCCATACCTAGTGTCTCTTTGGATTGTCCCGTTCTTGTTGGAAACTAAACTAGGGCAATCACCACTGATTAGGGACATGGGGGCTGCACATGCTGGGCTAAGTTCTGATCGAAGAAGGATGTGTGTGTGTGTGTGTGTGTGTGTGTGTGTGTGTGTTGGGGGAGTGGAGTGCAATTATGGGTTGGTCCACACTCTCCTCTTCCAATGAAAGTAGGGTGGCAGGAGGGAGGGCTACATGGTGTCAATCATTGGCTTGTATTATGGTTGGGCTTTATACCCAATTGGAAAGAAGCAGTACAGTGGGCTATTGGTCTGCTAAGGGCAAACTCGGCATTTCAGACCCACCAGCCAGTCCACGGGGAAAAGCGAAGTCTGTTTGCTTCCATGTTCGTAGCTCTGGAAACCCCAATGAGCTGTTCTACTCTGTCGTTCGGGCTTGATACCAGTCAGAGTCGACAGGACAGGAGTCCATTTGGTTTGAGTTTGAAAGAAAGTGGAGCAAGACTCTGGCCTTCTCCTAGAAATGGCTTTTACTTCATGGAAAGAACCATAGCCTTAAATACAGAAGCCCTGGGGGGTAAGCATTGCTTTTCCAACTAAACTCGTGTGTCCCCTCCCTCTCCCTGGGATAGATGAAAGCCTGAAGGCTTCATGGGTCATCATGAAGATTACAGTAAGGGGTTCAAGCAGAAAGCAAATGTTTTGAGAATGATGATGGCAACAGATGTACAAATGTGCTTGGCACAATGGATGGATGCATGAGGATTGTGGTAAGAGCTGTACGAGTCCCCAGTAATGTAACCTTTCAGAAAGAATGATGAGAGAATGCTCTAGAAAATAACCAGCAGGCTGATCTAGGCCTTCACATAATTATTCTGGATACCTTGACTCTGGGTTGATCCTCTGATTGTGTGTATTGTACTTACAGGTGCACAATGTGTATTGGAAGTAGTGATTTTTAAAATTATTTCCTCTATTTGGAAATACTCAGATTTGAGATGCAACATATGGACTTGGGCTTCAGAGAGACCTTCAAACCCTATCTCTCCCCTCAAGTCAATTCCGGCTCATAGCCTCATGACCCCATGTAGTGGGGTAGTGGTGAGGTGTCAGGCTGCTAACTGCAAGGTCATCAGTTCAAAACCACAGGCTGTTCCTGGGAGAAAGATGGCACTTTCTACTCCTATCAAGAGTTGCTGTCTCAGAAACCCATAGGGGAAATTCTACCCCAATCTGTCGGTTTGTTTTTTTCAAATGAATCATTTTATTGGGGGCTCATACAACTCCCATCACAATCCATATAAACATCAATTTTATGCAGGCCACATGTACACACCCATTGCCATCATCACTCTCAAAACATCCTCCCTCCATTCCAGGCTTCCAGTATCAGCTCCCTGTATTACCCTTCCAACCCCACTTCCCCTTGAACCCTTAGCAATTTACAGATTGTTATTTTTTCATACTGTACACTGTCCAATGTGTCCCAACACTCGCTTCCCTGTTGTCCGTGTCCCAGAGAAGAGGCTATGTGTAGATCCCTGAAGTTAGTTCTTCCTTTCTATTCCTCCATCCCTCCACCTTCCTGGTATTACCACTCCGATTACTAGTCTTGAGGGATCATCTATCCTAAATTTCCCATGTTTCCAACTTCACTGTACACCTCCTGGTCTCGCTGGATTTATGTGGTAGAATTGGGGTCATGATAGTGGGTGGGAGGCAGCATGGCAACTAGAGGAAGGTTGCATATTTAATTGCTACTACCCTGTATCTTAACTGGCTCATCTCCTCCTTGTAACCCCTCTGCAAGAGGATGCCACCTCATCTATTGATGGGCTTTGGGTCCCCAATCTGACTCTCCCTCATTAATAATGACATAGTTTTAGCTCTTTGATGCCTGACACTGGATCCCTTCACCACCTCATGATCACACAGGCTGGTGTGCTTCTTCTGTGTGGGCTTTTTTGCTTCTGAGCTGAATGGCCGCTTGTTTACTCAAGCCTTTAAGTCCCCAGATGCTATATCTTTTGGTAGCCGGACACCATCAGCTTTCTTCACCACATTAACTTATGCACACATTTGTCCTCAGCGATCATATCAGGAAAGTGAGCACACAATGTTATGCTTTTTAGTTCTTAAAGCCCGATATCTGTAGGGTTTTTATCCTGCCTCTAGCACCATCAATATTGACTTTTACCTAATTTCTCTGTATCTCACATTTCCCATCTCCAAAAGAGGATAATGGTGATGCCCTCTTCCAGTCAAGTGAAAAGAAATAAGTAAGATGGTGGGCCGGTCAAGTCATTTCTGACTCTTGGTGACCCTGCAGGACAGAGTAGAGCTGTTCCTTAGGGCTTCCGAGGCTGTAAATCTTTCAGGGAACCTCATCTTTCTCCCTCCGAGCAGCTGATGGCTTCTCACTACACACCTGTGGTTAGCACCACACTGCGTCAGCTCCTCCACCGCCTGGACTCCTGGGAAACATTTAGTGTCTGCCTCACAGATGCCGAATGGCACGTGTCAGGAAGGCAGTGGGAGCATGTTGCTCCCCTTTAAATAGGCAGCCACTATTGTCCCTGTGGAAGGAGCGCTGGTAGTGTCGTGGTTATGCTTCAGACTGCTAGCCACAAGGTGGGCCGTTTGAAGCCACCAGTCGTTCTGCAGGAGAAAGGCGGGGCTTCCACTCTCATAAGGAGTTAGTGTCACAGAACCTCACAGAGGCAGCACCTCCCTGCCCTAGAGGGCCACTCTGGGAGGCATCCACTAGACAGCCGTGAGCTTCCAGTGCTGCCACTTTGGAGATGCAAAAGTCAGGCTCCTAGTCTGTGTGATTGTCAACCTCTCGTACCCCGAGCAATCTCAGGGGATGGCTTCACCTCCATGGCTCTCTCTCTCGCTCTCTCGCTCTCTCTCTCTCTCTCTCTCTCTCTCTCTCTCTCTCTCTCTTTCTCTCTCTCAGCAGCAGGAAGGAGAGTGTGAATCAATGTGTCATGGTGAGTGGTCAGGTGGGCTCCCAAAGCAGCGGGAGGAAGGCCGTGTTGAGACAGCAGGACATTAGCCTGGCGGGTCGGAAGTCCCCAAGCCTTTGCTCGTAATAGTCAGGCAAGAGAACTGTGAACTTGGATGAGAAGATCAAGGTGGTGATGTTAAGGTTCAGAGAGACTGAAGGTTCTAGACTCTGTTGTCTAGACCTGGAGCTGAGTGAGGTGACCCTGGGCCAGGGCAGAAAGAAAGGCATGGGCCCAAGATGCAAAAGTGCAGATATGGGTGGAAGAGGGGGTGGCACCACCATAAGCATCAGAAGGATAAGCATGAGGGAAACAGGGGGGTGGGTGTTTGCAGTGGAGCTAGTACCTGGAGCCTACCAGAAGGCAGAGGGGAGAAAAGCCTGGGGTCTAATTGGGATCCTTGGGAGACAGGAGGGCTGACAAACCCCACTGGGAACAATCATGTCATAATGACTCTAATAGTAGTATTGTGTATTATACATAATAGCATGTAGTCTGTTTGAAAAATGGAATTTATGCCGTGGTCATTATATGCTGAGTGCATTCCTGAGTGCTTTATATCATGAATCAACTGCAGCAAGTCTTGCCAACTCCATTTTTAAATGTGTTGAAATCTGGAGGGCTGCGTGTGTTGTATGTGTGTGGTTTGCGTGTGTCCACGTGCATGTGCGCAAGAGGTGGGGTGGTTTACTAAGGGCAATAAATAGCATTTAACCTCTTCGAATCTCCTTATCCTCACCTAGAAAGTGAGAAAATGCAAATTGCATCATCTCCAAGCCCTCATTTCCTCTTGCAAATGTATGAAGAGACTCTGAGAGCCAGAGGGACCTGTGGTCGGTACAGGCAGTGCTCATGGTCAGGGAATAGAACCAAGGGGGAGGCAGGGGGGGGAGGGGGAGGAGAGGAGACTAATATTTGATAGGGCGCCTCGCCAAACAAGTTGTTGTTTTTCTTGCCATGCATATACATTTCTCTTACCAAGAAAAAAAAAAACACCTTTCCGTGAACTGTGTCCAAAGGTGTTAAGAAATGAACAGATACACACGTGAAACCATCTGGGCTCGCTCTTGACAAGTGTAATTTCAATGGAGACCATGTTTCACCTGGCGAAGCTGGCTCAGGCCTGTTCTGCGTCTCCAGAAGGACCTGGCTCAAGGCCTGGCCTGGAGAGGTGGCCTTTGATGAGAAAAAGAAACGGGCTCCACTGAGGGCTACTTTCTTCGTCGGCCTCCTAGGTGATTTCACGTTGGATTTCAGCGGACACAAAGCCCCTGAGGGTGTGGGCCTCTGCTCTGGGGAGGAACGTATGGGCTGGGTCCAGGGCACAAAGAGAGCCGGCGGTACCACAGGTCAGGGGGGCTAGTGGTTCAGGCTAACGGCCAACAGCTAGCTAAGGGATGGACGGACTTGCACTGAAATAGTAGAAAGGGACATTCCAGGCAGGAATGCAGGGAGGATGGAAAGTAAGTGGCTTAGAATGCAGACGCTGTATGAGCCAAGCCTGGATGACATGGTCAGGTTTTGTGATTTCTCTCCAGGGGTGCTCAGCAATGAGGTGACCAACGGAGTGTGCTGGACACGCAGGTGGTGGGCAGTGGAAGCAGGGTGGAAGCCCTCTCCCACTTGCACCCAGCCCCCTTGCAGTATTGGAGAAAGGGCTGCCTCACCATGGACTTCTGGTTTCACAGCTGCATGTGGCTGGGTAGTCCTAAGCTCCCCCCTCCGCTATCATTACGCCACGCCCTTCCCAGTCATCCCAGACCCCCTTGTTTGGAGCAGATGCCTGTGCAGGATGATGAGCCAGCCACTGCCCTGGCACCAAGCCGCACGCCCTTCCCCACCTTAATGCGCTAACCAGCAGAAACTGAACCCGAGCCACACAATGGAACTGGTGCTAGAATCCTGGGTTGCAGCGCCAAATCTAAGTGCTAGAATGTGACCACGCCTGAGACATCATGGAAGACACGTGCTTGCGTGGGACGAGGACACCTCGCAGGCACACCCCAAATATTTGTTGCATGGAACTGGACGTCCTGTCAACTAGAGGTGTTTTCTAATGGTCATCTCTGATTATGTCACTCTCTCGCAGAAAATGTTCTGTAGAGTTCCCACCACCCTCGGGATATGATCCAAATTTCTTCATGTCACTGGCCAGGCCCTTGGGCTCTGGCCGCCACCTACCTTAGTTCCTCCAGTTTCCCATTCTTCACTTCAGTGACGTGGTGGTGTCGCTGAGTACCAGAGCTAAATGCACGAACGTCCAATCTGCAGAAGGCTATGGAGGAGAGAAACTAGTTAGATCAGCGGTTCTCAGCCTTCCTCATGCCCTGACTCTTTAATACAGTTCCTCATGTGGTGGTGACTCCGCCCCCAACCATAAAATTATTTCTGTTGCTACTTTATCACTGTCATTTTTCT
>PVJH01048064.1:0-11031 GCA_004026705.1 Nesogale talazaci | reverse complement strand
AGAGCAATTCCACTTTCTATTAGTTGCAGTCCCCTTGGGGCGGCAGCCCCCCTTCCCTCCCTCCCCCTCCCCCCTGCCGCCACCCCGCTTGGATTCCCCCTACTCATTGTCCATTTTCCTGCCTTCCAGTGGTTGTTTTGGGTCAAGTGGCCATATTGCTTGTGTATCATTAACTATTCTCAGAAATATGTTTCTCTCTCGAGAGTTTTTGTTCACTTTTCAGACTGTCACCCCCAGGGTGACTCCAGTACCTGGCTTGAAGGGTGTCTTGGAGGCCCCGCCTGTGTCTGTCGGACAGTACTGGTCTTTTGCTCATGATGCTGTAATTTGTTTTACATGTTTCTCCCATTGTGTTCTGGAATTCCTCTGGCCTCGATAAATCACTGGGTGATGGTAGCCAGGGACCACCTAGTACTTCTGGTCTCCAAGTTAGGTGAGTATGACTCTTTAGTCCCTTAAACTAATGGTTTTCTTTTTCCTTCTTCCTGCTGGGTGAACAGAGACCAATCATTATAAGAAAACTTCTGAGACCCCAGTCGCCGCTCACCAAAGTAGAACATTGTGCTAGTCTGGGTAGATTAGAGAAACAAAATTCATAAACATGCATATACATATAAGGGAGAGAGCTATATACAAGAGGAATGGAACATTGAGAAAACATCCCAGCCCAGCCCAATCCAAGGTCATAAGTCCGATATTAGCCCATACGTCTAATACCAATCTATAAATCCTCTTCAGACTCACGAAGCACATGCAATGACACCAGGACAATCACAGGCCAGTGGGTGCAGAATCTTACGTATCCAGTGGTGGTAGAAGCATCTCAGCATTGGTAGGGGTCTCCCCGTGGCTTCTCCAACTTCCAGGGCTCAGGGACTATCAGTATGCTGTCGTGTGTCTTGTCAGTAGAGTGTCTTCAAGGAAGTGAGTGGTGAGTGTCTCACCTCCAAGGGGGAAATACTGCCAATTTCCCAGAATTCTCAGGAGAAGGCCCTGCCCACACAGAGGTATCATTGGCTATCTCCAGATTGACAGGCTAGACTCCACCCCTACACTCTTTTTTTTTGGGGGGGGGCCATCACTGCCCTCAGGTGGTGGGAGTAGGAGGCCCAGCCTTTGCTCCGTGGAGCTGGAATTGAACCTCCATCCCAGTGGGCCACAGTCCCGCACACAACCACTACACCACCGGGGCTCAGCCCTCCACCCTTACACTCTTAATCCTCAAACTGACACCAGGCAAGATAACTGCCACAGACATAGAGTATTGTTTTTGTTAACTATGTGATACCAATTAATTTAGCTCAGTGTTCTCAACCTTCCTAAAGACATGACCTTTTAATACGGTTCCTTATGTTATGGTGACCCCCAACCATAAAATTATTCTTGTTGCTCCTTCATAACCGTAATTTTGCTACCCCTGTGAAATCAGGCAACCCCTGTGAAAAGGTTGTTTGACTCACAAAGGGGTTGCAACCCACAGGTTGAGACCTGCTGCCTGAGATTGCATTGATGACATCAATAATTTATCTAATGACAGAATTTAAGGTCCTGCTGATGTGAGTAGTTTAGTCCATCCATGAGCTGCAATATATGAGTAGTTACTTAGTACAGATTGATTTCTTAATCGATTGAACTCTGTTTACATTGAGCCTGAGATTGAGGCTAGCAGAAACATTTCCTGCATCATCCCTGACAAGAACAGACCCTTGCCTCTCAGATCCAAGCCTGTCATATTAATGCAAGGGGAGCATTGAAGCACCAAACAGATGGTGGCTATGGGTCTCCTTTCATTGGGCGCCCAATTAAAAGGGACAGGGCTTGGGTCAGGACACCTTAGTTCTTAAAGTAGCATCCTTGCTTTTCAATACCCTACAGAGGTTGTGCGCAGTAGATTTACCCAATGTAATGATGCATTTGATCTTTGGATGGGTGCTTCCATCAACACCAATTGTGGATTCAAGCTAGGCAAAATCCTTGACAGCTTCAATCTTTTCTCCGTTTATCATGACGCTGCTTACTGGTCCAGTTGTGAGGATGTTGGTCTTCTTTACACAGAGACCTTGATCTTCAGTAAGTGCTTCAGCAAGCAAGGTTGTGTCATCTGTATATCAAAGGTTGTTAATAAGCCTTTCTCAAATCCTGATGACATTTTTCCCCATATAGTCCAGATTCTCTGATTGTTTGCTCAGCACACAGATTTTTTAAAAAATTATTAATAATTTTATTGGGGGCTCTTACAAATCTAGCATGCAGCTTGAGTAAGTATGATAAGATGATTCAACCCTGATACCCACATTTTCTTATGTTAAACTATGCAGTGTTCCCTTGTTCTGTCCATACAACTTTCTCTGGATCCATGTCCAGGCTCTGCACGAACACAATGAAGTATTTTGGAATTCCTATTCTTCTCAGGACTAGCCACAGTTTATTATGAATGACACAATTCGAATGCTTTGGTGTAGTAAATAAAACACAAGTAAACATCTTTCTGGGATTCTCTGCTTTGGGTCAAGATCCATAGGATCCAACAAGGAGAGCCCTTGTTCCTCATCCTTTTCTGAATCTGGTCTGAGCCTCGGGCAGCACCCTGTAAATGTACTGCTGAACCATTGTTGGGAAAGCTTCAGCAAAGTTTTACCTACATGTGACATTGCTTTATAATTTGAGCTTTCTATTGGGTCACCTTTTTTTGGAATGGGTACAAATAGGGATCTCTTCCAGTCTACTGGCCAAGTAGCGGTCTTCCAAAGGTGCTGAGTAAATTCCAAACTCCTTCCAAATTTTCAAATAGATGACCGCTTCCAGTGCTTCGTCATCTTGTTGAAATATTTCCATTGGTATTCCATCATTTCCTGGAGGCTTGTTTTTGACTAATGCTGTCAACGCAGCTTGAACGTCTTCCTTCGGCACCGTTGGATCTTGCTCATCTGCTGTCCCCTGAGACGGTGGACTGTCAACTAGTTCTTTTTGGTTCAGTGACTCTGTGTATTCCTTCCAGCTTCTCTTGCTGCCTCCTGCATCGTTCAACCGTTTGTCCCTAGAATCCTTCAGTCCTGCAGCTTGAGGAGAGGTTTTCTTGGGTAAGCTATGCTGCAGGCGTTCTGTCTTTTTGGCTTTCTAATTCTAGGTCTTTTCACGATTCACAAAAATTGTGACCACAGAGTCTTTGAATATTGCAGCTAGAAAGCTTGGATCTCTTTCTTCAGTTCCTTCAGCATGATGCATGCTGAACATGTTCTTCCTTTTTGGTTTCCTAACTCCGGGTCTTCGCACATCTCATTATACTATTTCAAAAATGTCTTTTCATCTCTGCTCATGGAATCAGCCATCTAGAAATCAGATGGTGTGTCATATTGGATAAATCAGCTTCACGGAACTCCTTAAGGTGTTATCTTGGCAAATGTGTCACTCTGAGGACAGAGAAGAGCTGGACCCCAGTCATGGTATTTTCAGTGACCTCACTTGCATGTGAAAGTTGGACACAGAAGAAGGAAAACAGAAGAAGAATCCATGCCTTTGAATGATGGTGCTGCTGAAGTACGTTGAAAGTACCGTGTCCTGTCAAAAGGACAGACGAACCTGTCCTGGAGAAAGAACAGCCAGATGCTCCTTACAAGCAAGGAGACAAGACTGTGTCTCACGGCCTTTACGACAAGTCCTCAGGAGAGACCAGTCTCTGGAAAAAAGGCTTTGTAAAACTGAGGCTCCACTAACAAGAGGAAGACCGTTTTGAAATGGACTGACATAGTTGCTTCAACAATAAGCTCAAACACACCTGTGGGGATCGAGCGGAGCTGGGAGGGCTTTCATTGCTTGCATGTGCCATGAGATTGCTCTGAGTCAGAATCCACTCGACGATGCATGACACGAACAACAACAAGGCTCAAGAGTGTGTCCTCGGGACCCCAAGAGCCCCAGACAGTGAAACTCTTTCATTAGAAAGACAAATGTTATGTCTGAGGCGTGATCAGAGCAACAGCAGAATCAGGAGCCAGAGCTCTGGATTTCCCAGCCCACAGAGCAAGAAAAGCTGAGTGCTTTAGGGCAAGGAAGTCCTTGTGGAGTCAGGTGCCAGGAGGCACTGGTCTCGAGGGCTTTCAGGTTGAGGCTTAGAGTGGAGTGGCATGCCCTTTGGGCATTTATTAGCAACCCTAAAGGAACTTTGTCACATGGCCTCACTGAACAACTATATCCTGAGCTTTCTCCCCTGGATTGTAACCTGGAACGTCCCTAATAACCTTTATAATCATACTGTATGTCAATTGCAAAGAATCAGTTGGGAACTAGATCTTTCCAACAGGAAGCTGTGGGAGGTAAAGCAGTTGGTCAGGTTTCAGAGGTGTCTGCAGGCTAGGGTAGACTAGGAAGAAAGGTCTGGCAACTCCCCACCCCCCTAAATCTGCTAGTGGAATATTTTAATGATTATAACGGGGTCTATTCAGTGCTGCTCATAACAACAGTTCTGAGTTTGGGCACAAGCATATACTCCTGTCACCACCACCACAATTGAATTTAGAACCTTTTTTTTTTTTTTTAAAGAATAATTCCATTGGGGGCTCTTACAGCTCTTATCACAATCTATCCATCCATCCATCGTGTCAAGCACATTTTACATGTTGCCATCCTCATTCTCAAAACATTTTCTTTCTACTTGAGCCCTTGATATAAGCTTATTCCCCCACTCACCCCCCTTCTTCCCTCATGATCCCTTAATATTATATATATATATATATATATATACATGCATATAATTTTCATGTCTTACACCAATTGCTGTCTCCCTTCATCCATTTTCCTGTTGTCCGTCTCTCCCTGAGAGGGGGTTATATGTTGATCATTGTGATCAGTACATTATTCATCCCGAGGGGTTTATCTGTCCTGGATGCCCTGTGTTTACAGCTCTGTGCCAGTGTACATGCTCTGGTCTAGCCAGATTTGTAAGCTAGAATTGGAGTCACGATAGTGTGTGTGTGTAGCGTTAAAGAAGAAGGGGGAAAGTGTGTCTTTTATTGGTGCTATACTGCACCCTGACTGGATCATCTCTTTTGTGACCCTTCTGTGAGGGGATGTCCAATTTGGGGTCTCCACTCCACACTCACCCTCGTTCACATGGATATCATTTTTTGTTCGGGGGCTTTGATGCCTGATACCTGATCCCATCGACACTTCGTGAGCACACAGACTGAATTTAGAGCCTTTCTATTGCCCTCCCTCCCACCCACTGCCCCCCCCCCAAATATCTTTTGTGCTTCCACTTCTATCCCCCTCCCAAGGAACCATTGATCTTTTAGCAGTTGTTTGCTTCTCTTTTTCTAGAATAGACAGGAGTCTCGTCTGTGCTCATTTGAATCTAGCTGCTTCCCCGCAGAGGGGTGTTTCTGAGCGTTCCCCAGAACACTAACGTTCCAGTCGGTAGCTAGCTCCTGAATGCCGCCACATCTACTCCATACACCTGGGAATGTTGATCTGCTGCCACCACGGGTGGACGTGTTGGTTGAGCTCCCATTGGGGCTTTGGTGACTCATGCTTCTATGAACATTCCTGTGTAAGTCTTGGTGTGGACACTGCTTGCACTTCCTTTGGGTAGAGTGCAGGAGTGGCTTCGCCGGGTCACATGCAGGGGATGTTTATCAGAACCGACCCAGAACATGGGGTTGTGTTCTCCCCCTTGACTTCCCAGCATGTACCCATGAGCATGTGCTCTGTCAAAAGACAACTTTTGAAAAGTCAAGAGTGTAGGTCTCCTACAGTAAGCACATGCCAAAGTTTTATTGGATGCATTAATGAAAAGACTTACTGGATCCCTGAATGAGGTTCAACAGAAGACACAAGGGACCCTCCACACTCAACCACTGCCTCCCTCATGCACCTCCACCCTATAGGACAGAGTGGAACTGCTCCACGAGGTTTCCAGGAATGTAAATCATCATAGAAGCAGACAACCTCCTTTTTCTCCTGTGGGGCGGCTGGTGGTTTTGAAGCACCAGCCTGATGGTTAGCAGCCCACCACACAATCTCCCACACCACCCGGGTTCCTACTGTGCGCACTCCATAAAACCAAACTCACTGCAGCCAGGCAGTGCTTCCTGCCAACTCAAAGGACCCTGCCAGGCAGGGTAGAGTAGTTTCTGTGGATTTTCAAGGTTGTAACTTTTTTTTGGGGGGGGGGGGGCAGGGGCATTACTGTCCTCTGGTGGTTGTGGGAGGTACCCAACCTTGCTCCTGAGAGTCGCTGCTGGATTTGAACCGCCAAGCCCGCAGTCCCGCACTCCACCACTTACGCCACGGGGGCTCAGTCCAAGGTTGTAACTTTTTATGGGAGTAAAAAGCCTCACCTCTCCTGTAGAGCAGGCGGTGGTCAACCTGCTGACTTGGATGTTATCAGCCCAACATATAACCTGCTATGTCACGAGGGCCCTTTTATAGCTGGTGGAAAAATGATATAACAAGACAGCCGAACTGGATGCAAATTTGGCTCCTGCCCTACAAGGCATTATTCACGCCATTAACACTTTCTTTTATAAGATGAAAAGTATTTGCAGTCTAATAGGCTTCCTAGAAGTCAACAACCAAATGCGGATCCCTATTTATAGTGATGAGTAAGTGAACCAAGCTAAATCAAGATGAGGCTGAGACAGAGTCCTAGGAGGGTTTTAAAAGAACACACACACACACACACACACACACACACACACCTGTCATTGTGCCTTATTTCTAAATGTTGGATACATTTTCTGAAGAACACGGGGTCTTAACAGCTACAGCAACGAAAGGCCCTTTCCCTAGAATTCTGCTCCAGGGACTCCCCACCTGTCAGAGTAGCGTGTGCCCCGGGGAGTCTCATTCTCTTTCATCACATGTTATTTTTGGCTGGCAGTTTACACAGCAAACCTGGTCCCATGTCATGCCTCCTGGACATTGTCAGCATTGTTGTGATCTCTGCTCTTGCTGTTTCACTCCTCCTGGCCACACTCCCTGCTCCCACCTTCGTCACTGATAAAGAATACCTGTTGTCCATTTGACCTTACAGAATGGGGTTTTTTTTTTGGGGGGGGGGGGGAGGGGCATCACTGCCCTCTGGTGGTGGGAGTAGGAGGCCCAGCCTTTGCTCCGTGGAGCTGGAATCGAACCTCCATCCCAGTGGGCCGCAGTCCCGCGCACACACAACCACTACGCCACCGGGCCTCAGCCCCAGAACGGGTTTTTGTTGTTTTTGTTGTTGTTTTTTTCTTGAAAAGTGTAGCAATACTCAAGGGGAGACCATCTTTACTCTTTGGATTAAACTGCTACTTAGTCCAAGAGTGGCTTCAGAGGATGCATTTCAATCGCTGGCTTTTCAGGCTCTTTGCTTTGACAGTTTTTTGGAGTTAGATCGCCAGGCCTTTCTTCTGAGGCACCTCTGAGTGGACTTAAGCCTCCAATCTTGACTGAGTAATGCAGAATGGTCACTGCTCAAGAATTCGTTTCTTAAGAAACGAAGCCCAACAAACACAGATAGCCGCACAGTTGCTGGAGACTGTGTAGAATGGCCTCATAGGCCTCTCTCTCTCTTTCTCTCTCTCTCTCTCTCTCTCTCTCTCTCTCTCTCTCTCTCTCTCTCTCTGAGTTGTCAAACAATTGCCAGGTCTTTCTGCTTGGGCATGCCTGGTGGGTTGGAAATACGGAACCGTTAGCTTTAATCGTGGAGTACAAACCATTTGTGACACGAGGGACCCTTTCTAAAGAAGCCACACAGTAATACTGTGGCTTTGCAAATACTTTGCTCCACCCTGGCTCTGGCTAAATGCCAGCGTCTTTCTCTCGAGGCCCCAAGTGAGCCTCCTCCTTAAACCTCTCCACCAGCAGTGTGAGCCTCCTTCAGACTGAAGGTCAGATGTTCCCTCTCTGACCTCCACTGTCCATAACCCCACTTCCTCTGGTCCCGCAGCTCTCTGGCTTCCCTCCAGGCCCTCGTCCCTGCCTGTCACAGCCTCCGTCGGTTTGCTTGTTGATCTCTTCCGGAAGCTTGTGGGCTTGCGCAGGGCAGGGGATGCTTCTGCTTATGTATCCCCAGGGCCTAGCCCAATGTCCGGCACCCTGTGAGGTTTAATGCGTGTCCACTGAATTAGAAGGAGGCCCTGGCTGGCGGCCTCCCTGGGGTCCCTTCCAGACTCTGCGGTTCCCCGGCGATGCGTGGTGGCCATGATGTCACCAACAGGGTTCTGGAGCCAGGACCAACCAAGGGAGCCACATGTGGGTTCAGGGCTGGGTGCAGGATGTTCAGGTCCTCACATCTCCACCTGGGCACCTTGGGGCTGGGAACTCACTCAGTCAGTATGGATGAGGGCAGCTGGGCTTGGGGGCCCGGTGGGCATGGGGCAGGCAGCTGTCTGTGAGGTCTGCAATGGGGACCTGCCGGCCTCGCTGTGGAACATAAGAGTTTCTGTTCCCCTAAAGACGACAGCCTCGGACACCCACCGGGGCAGTTCTAGCTGCCTTCAACACCCCGGTAGTGAGTTCTGGTTGGTTTTTGAAAGGCCCTGCCAAGAGTGGTCATCTCCTCTTCCAGAGCCCTGAGAGTTCACCTTGGTACTGTTGCCTTAGGGACGGGTTCTGCCTACGACCTTGCTCACGTGCAGGCCAGAGCTGATTCATAGGCTCTTCCAGGCTGTCGTCTCTCAGCCAGAGGGTGCCAGGCTTGTCTTCCAAGGGGCCCGTAGGTGGGTGCGAACCACTAACCTTGGGGCTAGTAACCTAGTGTGTACCGCTTGCGCCTCTGTTGTCATTAGGTCTGACTCACAGCACGTCCCGGGGATGGAGCAGAGCTGCCCCTGGGGTCTCCTCACTGGCCAACTGGACCGAGCGGACCCCAGGTCTTTCCCTTGGGGATTCAAACCTCTGACCTTCCAGTTGGCAGCCAGACACTTAACTGCTGCACCACCAGGTGTTCTTCATTGTACTGCTCGCATCATTTTTTTTTTTTTAAATCAATGTTCAGTGGCATAGTGGCTGCCAGCCTCAAGGTTAGTCATTCAAAAACCACCTGCCACTCCTTGGGGAAAAGATGAGACTTTCTAATCCTTTTTTTTTTTTTTTTTGGTACTTTTGTTTGTTTGTTGCTTTTTGGGGGCATCACTGCCCTCAGGTGGTGGGAGTAGGAGGCCCAGCCTTTGTTCCGTGGAGCTGGAATCGAACCTCCATGTCAGTGGGCCGCAGTCCCGCGCACAACCACACCACAGGGGCTCAGCCCAACAGACTTTCTATTCCTAATGAAGAGTTACAGTCTCCTAAACCCACGGGGGCATCCTACCCCATCCTGCAGGGTTCCTGTAAGCCAGCACTGCCTTGGTGACACTGAGCGATGAAATAAGCCTGAGAGGGCCCCATCCCCTCCCCAAGTTCCTGTAGGGCCCACAGACTTCACACCCCACCTTTGCCACCCCTCCCCAGACCTTTTTCCTCTGTAAGCAGGGCCCTGAGGGTGCTATCTACTCTGCTGGCACCCGACTTCCCAGCAGGGGAAGTGAAGGAAGGTACAGCGACAGGAAGAGGCCCCAGCGGGTCCCAGTTCCTGGGTTTGCTAAGTCAGGGCTTCCTGTGGACCGTTCCCAGGCCCCAGACAGCAGGCTGCTCCTCAAGGGGACCTGGTGTGTGTCCAAGCTGAACGACTCTCCGCTCGTCTTCGGGAGATCACCAGGCCTTTCTTCTGCGGCACGTGGGGAGCAGGTGGTCATTGTGTTCATCTCATCGTCTGCACACGACTGTACCATGGTGTGGCTATTGTTATCAGTACGGCCAGTGCCCTTAGTCTGTAGTATTTGTATTTGAACCATTCCACAATGAAGCACACAGGCTGCCTCCTAGACCTTGTGTCCGGGTAACATCCAGGTCACTGAACCTCTGGTGTCTTCACAAGGGTCCCGGGAGGTGAGCGTTCCTATGCATTCTGAGTTTGCAGAGGTTCCCCCAAGTCAGAAGCCTGCCCGTGGTCTCACCGCCGACTAGCTGAGATGGATCGAGGAGGATTCTCTAAACGCCACCCTCTTAACCACCCATCAGTGAGTCCCTGTGGCACCATGGTTACTCAAACAGAAAAGTCGATGGTTTGAAGCCTAGAGAAAGATGGACATTCTAGAGGCAGGTCTACCATACGGGGTCGTTATGAATCAGAACTGGTTTGGTTATAAGGACAATTCTACCTATCTATAGTCAGGGAAGGCTGGGCTTTAATCACTTAGCGTCACAGAGCTGACTCAGGCCTGGAGAAAGAAGCTGGGCCCTTGGGCTGAGGAGCTTGGGACAGGTCAGGAGGGAGGTGAGCAGCACAGGCGGGGTGAGGGGGCCTCTGTGTCGGGGTGTGCTAATTAGGGATTCTCTTTCCCACTTAAACCCAGACGGACCCCTCCACCCGCCTCTCTCGAGGATGGCATCTTAGCAGAGCAGGTCCAGTCTTGTGATGTCACACCGCCTGTCACACCACAGTGCTAGGCTTCCTGGAGCTGGTGACACCCTGCTGAGGTCAGAGAGCGAGAGGAGTCACAGGGTCCCCAGGGCAGGTCTGGGGCATGTTCCTGACGACGGTGGTCATTGCAAATCTCACCCGGTGAGCACAGGAGTCAAGCTGGGCAGGAAAAACTTGCTGAGAGCTCAGAGGTGGCTGCACTGCGATTCCAACGCAGGATTCACATTGTGTGCCCCTGCAGGAGTCACTTGCCCTGGCTGGGCTGGGGGACAGCTTTCCCAGGGCGGTCTCAGAGCCCCAGCTAAGGGGCGTGTAGTGCTGGAGCTGGATGTGTGTGTGCACGCATGGCGGCCCTGTCCCTGCTGGAGCTAGGGGGGTGTGTGTGCACACATGGCGACCATGTCCCTGCTGGTGCTAGGGGTGTGTGTGTGCACGCATGGCGGCCGTGTCCCTGCTGGAGCTAGGGGTGTGTGCGCACGCATGGCGGCCGTGTCCCTGCTGGAGCTAGGGGTGTGTGTGCACGCATGGCGGCCGTGTCCCTGCTGGAGCTAGGGGTGTGTGTGCACGCATGGCGGCCGTGTCCCTGCTGG
>PVJH01048063.1:0-10984 GCA_004026705.1 Nesogale talazaci | reverse complement strand
CACTCTGAGATCTTCCTAGAAATAAGCTCTCTCCCCCTGCTTCTCAGCAGAAAGCTCATTTTATACACTCCAGGGAAGACGGGTCCCAAGGACGCACAGGTGAATCCCATGCATTTCTTCCGCACCTTCTCCCCAGACCGTGCAGGGGACGGTCACTGGGGGAGAGTTCGAGACTTTGGCTGGAAGAGCCACAGCAAACCGTTCTCTCCGACTACACTCCCCTGATGTGCCTCGGACCGTGCCGGTCCCTGGAGCTCTGAGAAATACAGACAGAATTGTTTCCTGGAGAAGCAGAAAGTTTCGTAAGGAAGTAAGATTTCAAATACTACATGTTTCAAATGTGGGAGTACATTTTGTTATATAATAAAGGGTGTGGACTCTCAGGGAAAGGGCCTACTAGCCCGGATTGTGAGTGGAGGGACACAGCAGGTATCAGGAAGAAGAAGGATACTGTAAGAATATGGCTTAAATTCAGACACGCTGGTACCCAGCACGGTCTGGCTCATAGAATGTGGATCGCAGCAAAGACCAGATTTGTGGATAGACACTATTTGCTTCGATGGACTTCTAGCACATTAAACTCGAAATATCCATTGTCATCGAATCGATTCAGACTCACAAGATGCCTAGATTGGGTTTCCAAGGTCGTCCATCTTTACGAGAGCAGTCAGCCGCACTTTTCTCTTGCGGAGCAACTGGTGGATTCGAACTCCTTGCCTCAAGGTTAGCAACGCAACAGCAAACCCAATGCTTCGCCTCGAGGACCCGCATGTGGGGCAGCGTCAGAGGCTGGGCCTGCGCACAAAGCTTTTCAGTCTCTGACCCAATCCCAGAACACCCATCAGGCAGTCTTGCTCCCTAAACGGAGAGGGGTCACTGTAAGTCAGAATCGAACCCACAATCCCAGGAAACAACGGCCCTACCACACAGTCAAGAAGAAAAGTTCAAAGCGCGGCTTTAGAAGAAGTGGGTTGAAGATGTCGAGAAGGTGAGACTCCTGTGGGGAAGTGGTTGGTCATCCTAAACCCTTCCCTTAGTCCTCAAGCTTTCTTAACCCTTGCCTTCCCCGCCAAGAGGCTGGACCATCTGCGCACTGTTCAATCCGAATGAGCCCCAGCACTGACAATTGTTTAAAGGCTGTGAGCTTTAGGTGACAAAGAGGACACGGCGACTCCAGGGCTACGATCGCGACTGATTTTCATTGAAAGTGTGTGAGTGGGATGAGGGGTGGGGAATTTAACGGTCATTCACGCTGACCATAAAGTCAGCAGCAGATGAGGCTTGCTTTCTACGCCCGCAAAGTTTCCGGCACGGAAACCCACAGGGGCAGTTAGTTCTACCCTGTCCCCAGGGTGGTTCTGAGTCAGAGTGGGGCGATGGGGGCGATTTGGGAGTCTCAAGGATGCGTTCTTACATTAAGCCGCGGCGCTGGTGAGCGAGCGGTTCGAAGGCGGTCTTTGCGCGCCCTCCGGTGGGCTCGCGCGGAATCGCCGTTTCCTCCGTGTGTGCACCTGGCTTGACTCGCCTTACTCATTCAAGCTGGTTCCCAAATGGAAGGGTGCCCGAAGCAGAAGGTGAGGTGGGGGGGATGGAGATGTGTGTTGAGGGGGGAAGAACAGGCCGGGAGCTTTACATCCACCCACGTGGAGATAGAGCTTAATGTAAGAGAAAGAAAACGGACCCGACTCTTACCCGGAGCACCAAACCCATTGCCAGGCATTACCATTGTGTAAGATGTAGCGACGCTGCAGAGTGCATCTGTCCCTCTGGGGTTCCCAGATTTTTACATCTTTATGGGATGAGGAAGCCTCGTTCCCCCCCCCCCCCCCCCCCCCCCCCCATGGACCGGTTGGGGGATTCAAACCGCTGACGAAGCCTCCTCTACGTGGTGCAAAAGAACTAAGACATAGTGGTGATTCCCACATGTAGAATTTGCTAGCTCACAAGTCTTCCCCCGTAGTGCTGTAGTCTACAGAAAACACCCATCGTGTATGTCTCTGGCCTCTCCCCTGAAAACAGCGCTCTGGAGAGACTTTTAAAGGTAAAGGATGCCCTCTATTGGCGCCGCTAAGTTCTACACTTGAGACGCTCGCGGGGAAGCCTCCAACTTGAGTTTGAACTTTTCTGGTTCAGGACACACTGCTAATTGGCCGATACATTGTACGCGTGATAAGGGCTACAGTGTTTGGGGCCACAGAGAGCGGGGACCTGACTTCCCTACTGATTTCATCTGAATGCCTGCTCCACGGACAGACCATCCTTGGGCACAACGCCCAGTCCCCCTTCTCCAGACTGGGACTCTGTACCTGAGCCTTGGCTACTCCCGTGGCACGGATGGACCAAGAGGAGCGTGACTTCCTGGAGCCCTCCCCCCACATAGCATGTGGCACTGAGGCCAAGAGGGAGCTTTGTCTGAATTGAAAACTTTGGTTTCACCCTTCCAATATCGCTAATAACGAAAGCACAGCCAAGGCGGCCGGGTTGATCAGGTTGCCAAATCTTACTTTTACCTTCAAATCACAAGTGATTCTTTATCAAAACGACGGGTCTCAGAACACCATGGAATAGAGCAGGAAGCTGAAATAGGTGTATTGATGGCAGCGCCTGCTGTTAGGGCAGGAGAGGTGGGGGTGGGGGTGGGGGTAGGGGGTGGGAAGGGATCGTGTCTTCCAAAAGCTTCCGTCACCGTGGCTGATTATAAACATGGCACAACTGTGTGGGTCTGGCTTGACTACAGAGACAAGTTCACAGGCACTCACACGTGGGGAAGAGAGAACTTTCTGTCCAAGAGCAATTGTACATTAAGAAAACACCCCATAGACAGTCTCGGTCAAATCCGTAAATCCGATATGAGCCCATATGCCCGTTCACAGTCCATACTTTTTTTCTGCAGACCCATACTTCACATATGATGACACCACAGGCGGGAAGCAGGCCAGTGGGTGGAAAGCCTGGTGGATCCAGGGGCGGTGGAAGCATCTCAGGCCTGGTGTGGGTTTCCACGTGGCTCCTCCAGCTCCAGGCCTCTGGGTTCGATCAGTGTAGGTAGAATGTCTGAAGAACATCTAAGCAGAGACAGAGGGTGGGTCTGGCCTCCAGGGAGCTATTTATCTCCTTCGTGCCTCCAAATGAGGTCATCAAACTGTGCCCTGATGGAGAGGCCAGACTCCACCCTTTCACTCTGAATAACCTCAAGTTGACCCCTGATGATGTAACAACCACAGGAACCATCTCATGTTTTCTGTCAGGTGTAATGGTCCTGGGTGCTGTAAATCCTAACCTAACAAGGCCGGCTGTGCAAAACGAGGCCAAGATCCTTGGTGGGAGAAAGACGAGGCTTTCAACACCTGTGAAGAATTACCACCTTGAAAACACCCAAGGGTGTTCTGCCCTGGCCTACAGGGTCACGATAAATCAGAATGGACTCGCTTGGAAGTGAGTTGGTGTGGGGGCAGGATCCACGGCACTTAGGTTAGTGATAGGACTGGGTTGTGTGTGAGTCGATCCCTTTTAAGATATGGAAGCGCTTCCACGGATGGGCCGAGATCGGAGGGATCTACCATCTCACCCCAAAAGAAGAGGCAGCCAGGAGGCTGGCCAGGCCCCAGATCCAGGAGAAAATTGATGCCAACACACATGGAGATCCCCAAGGAATGGGAGCCATCGAGGCTTGGTTGAACAAATTGATTGGAAAATAAACCCAAAGGCTCTTGTACGTGTATAAGAAAGAGCTTTATCTAGAAGAACAGTTGAACATTGAGACAACGTCCCAGCCCAGTCCAGATCAAGTCCGTCAGTCCAATATTAGGCCATATGTCCAATAACAACTTATAAATTCCTCTTCAGATTCACACAACACATGCACTGATGCCCAATGCAGGAAGGTCACAGGCCAGTGGGTGGAAAGTCTTGTGGGTCCAGTGGTGGTGGAAGCATCTAAGTGCCGGCAGGGATTGTGTCTTCTCCACATCTATGTCTCACAGGGAGTGTGTGAGTGTCCCACCTCCAGCAAGCTATTGACCTCCTTAGCAGCTAAGGTCATCAAGCTGTGACCTGATTGACAGGTTAAATTCCACCCCTTCACTCTTTGTCATCTCAGGTTGACAACAGATGATGTAACTATCACCGTGGGAACCATCATCACTGCCTGGGTTCTTTCCCCCTCCCCTTTGGGATGGAAAAGGTAGGTGGTGCCTTCAAGGCCGAATCAAGCAGCTAACACAAGAGCCACATGCAATCCTGTCCTCCTGCATTGCCAGTCTTGGTGCAATGATCCTGTTGCTTGCTGGTGTTCCTTAAGTGAGAAATGGAATGCTTTCTGTTTCTCTCTCTCTCTCTCTCTCTCTCTCTCTCTCTCTCTCTCTCTCTCTCTCTTTCCCTCAGTCCCTATCATCATCATTATTATCATTAGCAGCAGCAGCAGATGTCATGCCTAGCTCTGTACGGCTTAAATGATGAGAACCAGCAAGTCAGTGAGCAGGAGTTGGAGGAGGTGAACTCACACGCGGAGTCGGGAGCGGAGGGAGGGAGGCCAGTGTCTGCTTCCTCTCCTAATGGGTCTGTTTGGCTATAACACTCTACACCCAGCCAGTGGCGACAGTTCCGCATGGAGTCACAAACTCCAATCTGAGCTCCTCGCCCATGACCCCTCACTCCTCCTTTCCAGCTTCCTCAGGGAGAAATGGTTCTCTTTGTGCTCTGTTGGAAGTCTTTCCAGAGTGTCGCTGTTATGAGTAAAGTCCTACGATGATCCCTCTTAAGAGCTTTCCTGGCGGAGTGGGTGACCCGTTGGACAGCTGACCGCGGAGTGGGCAGTTCAAATCCACCCGCTGATCCTCTGCAGAAAGATGAGACTGTTGACTCCTGTAGAGATTGTAGGATCAGAAAACAACAGGGGTCAGTTCAATCCTGTCTGATAGGATCCCTCTGAGTTGGAATGGACTTGATGGTGGTATCTAATATAGCCCTTCTTTTAAAAAAAAAATGTATCGGGGGCTCATACATCGCTTATCACACTCCATACATACATGCCAAGTACCTTCAGCTGCCTGCTGCCATCATCATTCTCTGAACATTTGCTTTTCCACTTGAGCCCTCGACATCCACTCTTTATCTTTACCCTCCCTCCCGACTGCCCCCCCACTAACCCTTGATATTTTATGAATGATCATTATTTTGCCATATCTTACACTGGCCGACGTCTCCCCTCATCCACTGTCCATCCTCCAGATAGGAGGTCATAGATAGATTCTTGTAATCGGCTCCCTCTCTCTACCCCGCTCTCTCTCCACCCTTCCAGCCCTTCTTATAGATGTGTATGTATGTGTGTGCACGCACACTCACAAAGGCACAATTTTATCATACATTTATGTGGGATAAATAGAGTATGAGCAGGTAGAACCCCTCCTGGTTGTCTTTTGCTGGTTAGAGCCTCCACCTTCGTATTTGATCTGTGCTGCGGGCCAGAGAGTTGAACTGGCTCGGTGTGGCAGTCCCCCCCTCCCACCCCCTACCCCATGTGGTGTGACTCAGGCCGGTGGGTGGTGGTCACCTGGTTTTTGGTCCCAGGTGTCATCACTCCTATATCTGCTTGACTGGCTTGGATGGCTAGCTGTCAGGCTGGGCTTAGCTGGTCATGCTGGCCAGGGATTTTAAATGCAGCTGGTGATAGTGAGGGTAGTTTTGTGTATGCCAACATGGAACCTGTAAGACGTTATGGATGGAGTCTAGCCTGTCAATCATGAGGCAGCTTGATGATCTGGTGAGGTATGACTCAGATAAATGGCTCACTGGAGGCGGGCCTCTCTCTCCCCCCCTGGTGGTCGCACCAGCGCCCTGCCTGATCCAGCTGTCCTGCAAGTGATGGGTTTTGCAGGGCTGGCCTCCTGCTGGCTGAGCCTGGTGGCCCACATGTTTGCTGCCTGTGGGCTGACTCTGCCCACCTGGCCAGCACTCCCGGCGCAGCACTGCCCGCCAGCCACGTGGCATCGCTCCATCGTCAGGGTCCACTGTGACCTTCCTGGCCTCTGCTACACCTCCACATCTCATCTTCCTTCCTGTCTGCTTCCCGGACCTTGGGCTAGTAGTCTCTTATGACCTTCAGGATGTTAGCTGCCCCACGGATGTGAGTTGGGTTGAGCTCTCTGGACTTCTGCGTGGATTAATTTGCTGTTGTATTCCTTTCTGCTATATAAACTTTAAGTCTCTCTCTCTCTCTCTCTCTCTCTCTCTCTCTCTCTCTCTCTCTCTCATCCTAAGGGTCCTGGTTTTGCTTCACTCAAAAACCCTACCTAACACAGAGCCTCTCCAGCAAAGCAATCTCAGGATGGTGGGAATTTGGCACCCCCCCCCCTCCCCACACACATGCCCCTGTTGTTGTTCTTTCACCTGAGAGAAGGAACTCAGGCTTGGGGGCCATTCCAAGTCACCCCATCACCTGTAGATCCCTCTTCCATGTGGGAATATCCAATTGGCACCAGCAATTCATGGGATGTTCACGGTGGGATTTCAAAAATAGTTCTCATGAGCAAAGCGTGTTGGCCTCTGATCCGAAGCTTCCTTCTTTCCCTTCATCAATACCGTAGGGGCCATTGTCTTCACTGCCCTGCATGGAGCTGCTTCCACCCCTCCTGTTTGAGTTAGCTGCCTTAATTGCCTAGCCCCTCACGGACAAGCATGCCAGCATTCAGATCTCTGTCAAAATCCTTGCTGCCTTCTCTCCAGGGAGTCCCTGTGCAGTGTGAGCAGCAAACAGGTCATGTTCGTGCACAAATGATCACCAAGAGGCTGGCGGTTCGAATCCCTCCAGATCTGTGTGGGAAGAGAGGCCTGGAAAGCCACTTCTAAAGCCTCCTCCATCTGGAAGCTCAGAGGGGCACAGTTGGAATCTGAAGGACATGGGATTGCTGGGAGTAGAGTAGACCCATTTGAGGTGGGGTTTTTTTTTTTTGGGGGGGGTCTGTCAGTTTAACCATCTCTTCAAGGTCAGCCCCTGTCTGTCCACATGCTGTAACACCCACCCCGGTGGGTTCATTCCTCCAAGATCTCCACCTGTCTGCTAGGCACCACTCCTCCCACCCCACAACCCCCCAAATCTATGCTTCATGTTCTCCCAGCTCCAGCAAACAGCAAAATTAACCTGAGCATGCTTTATTTGCTAATGTGCGCTCTTTATTTATCAACTCAGACTTGTTATGTGGTCTTACACACAGTACACACAGAGAGAAGACTTTAAAGAGAAAGAAGGGGGTGAAAAGCCATGAATGCTCTTATACACACACACAAACATTTTACAATCTACCTTCTTCCAAACAGATCTTGAAAGTCAGATTATTAAGGGTTCATGAGAGTGGGGAGGGGAGGGAGGGACGACAACAATACAGGCTCAAGTAGCAAGAAAACATCTTGGAAAATGATGATGGCAAACTAAGTATAAATGTGCTTGACACCGTGGATGGACAGACTGCCATAAGAGCTGGAAGAGCCGCCCAGAAGTGATTTATTAAAATTAAAACGTTTAATCAGTGTCTTCTATCCTGTAAACCACACAAAACCATGGAGAAATCCTGACCCATAGTGACCCTGTAGGAAAGATGTGTTCGTCTGGGTACACTAGAGAAACAAATTCATAAACACTCACATGTGTATAAGAAATAATTTTATGTATAAAAGTAACAATACATTAAGAAAACCTCCTAACCCAGTCCAAACCAAAGTCAGAAGTCTGATATTAGCCCATTTGTCCAATACCAATCTATAAGACTCACAGAGCACATGCAAGGACACCAGGACAATCTCAGGTTGGTGGGTGCAGAGTCTTGTATATCTCGGTGCGGGCGGGGGTCTTCCCGTGGCTCCTCCTGCTTCCAGGGCTCAGGGTCCATCATCAGCATGCTGCCATGTGTCCTGTCAGCGGCAATGTCTCCCAGGGAGTGATCTGAGAAAGAATGTCTCTACTTCCAAGAAGGAATGAATACATTTCCCAGAATTCTCAGGAGAAGGCCACGCCCACAAGAGGTCTCATTGGCTCTCTCCAGACTGGCAGGCTAGACTCCACCCTTCCACTCTTTGTCCTCACATTGACACCAGATGAGGGGCCTGCCACAACAGAGTAGAGGTGACTGCCCCTGGGGTTTTCTGAAACTGGAACTCTTTACAGGAGTAAACAGCCTCATGTTTCTCCCAGGGAGTGACTAGTGGTTTCGAACTGCTGACAGTGTGGTTACGGCCCCACTCATAACCCACTGCAACACCAGTGCGTCCTTGTAAACCATGAACTCTGCCGATTACTGCCAACTTGCTCTTATAGTTATTTCTCTTATGTTATAAATTATTATTATTTTCATATTTTGTACCATCTGCAGTCTCTCTTCACCCATGCTTCTGTTGTTCGGCCCGGGGAGGGCTGTGGGGGTAGAGGAAGCATTCAAGAACTAGAGGGAAGTTGCATGTTTCATCCGTGAAACCTGGCTGGCTCATCTCTTCCTTGTGAATTGTCCACAAATGGGCTTTATGTCCCCACGCTGCACTCCCCCTCATTCATATTGATGTGATTTTTTGTTCTGGGTCTTTGGTGCCTGATACCTGATCCTATCAACACCTCGTGATCACACAGGCTGGTGTGCTTCTTCCATGTGGGCTTTGTTCCTTCTCAGTTAGATGGCCCCTTATTTAGCTTCAAGCCTTTAAGACCCAAACACTGTATCTTTTGATAGCCGAGCACCATCAGCTTTCTTCATCACATTTGCTTCTGCACCCATTTTGTCTCTAGCGATCGTGTCCGGAAGGCAAACATCACAACATGCCAGGTTATTAGAACAAAGTGTGCCTGCATTGAGGACCCATGAGTAGAAGGGAGAGCACGTTTACAGCCATCTGTCAAAGGTTTTGGAAATGACTGCATGCATCAACAGAAGGAAAGCTGCCCAGAGCTGTGACACTCCAGCTGTGACATCTCAGGACCAGCTTTGGATGACATTCTTGCGACCCACGGGGTTTTCATGGGAGTAGACCAGCAGACCTTTCTCCCTAGTCCGGCTCCATCTGGAAGCTCCGTCCAATCCTATTCAGCCTCTGGCGCCTCCTCTGATTGGCAGGTAGGGGCTGCGCATCCAGTGCCTCGGCCACCTAGGAAGTGAACCCAGTTTCCTGAATGGAACGCCAGGATTTCACTGATTACCCTCCAAGGTAAACGATTGTTTATTTCTTGGAAATGCCCCTGATGTGCATTTCAGTGACAAACATCGAGCTGTGATTCCAGGATGGAACAAGTAGTCCGATGTCAGCGCTCTGTCTCCAGGGCTCTCTGCCCTCATGGCCGCTGCCAGGGCTGCCTGTGTGATTGCCTGCCCTGGCTGTGGGGCGGCGAGCCAGGCTCTGAGCTCGGCTTGCTCTGGACAAGATAACTAATCCAACCGAAGGTCAGAATGGGTTAGACATTGCCAGGTAACTTGGAAGACTCTCCACACTCTCTCCCCAGCCCCTCCGGACTATTCCCTGGCAGTCAGAGCTTCTGAGTTCTCAGACCGGGTCCCTAGAGCAGATGAGGATGGAAATAGATGAGGATGGAAATAGACAGATGCCTATTTCCCAGCAGCAAGCAGCACACGCAGGGTTGGGCATGCCCAAGGTCTGGCACCTGGGCTTCTCACCGAAGCCCAGGAACCTACCTTGGGTCACAGGAGCCCACGGACTGCTTGCTACTCCCTGCTATCAGTCATTCTGTCTCTTTCTTTCTTTTTTTTGTGGGCATCACTGCCTCCGGTGCCACTCCTGAGAGCCACCGCTGGATTTGAACCACCACGCCCAGGGGCCGTAGTTCCCCACTCAACCACTTACGCCACCGGGGCTCAGCCCAGTCATTCAGTTTCATAGCTGCCCTCCAAGGCAGGCTGGCTTCCAGGACCTGACAGCTCCTGGGGGAGCCGCCAATACTGCAGCGTGTGGCAGGCAGGGACTGGCTTCTTGTTAACTATTCTAAGCCTTTCCAGCTTCTTCACCAGACATGGCTCAGGGTTCCAGACGGGATACTCGCAATGGCACCCTCATTTCATTTTCTCTCCAGGATCTGGCCACAAATAACTGGGTGACCTCCAGCAAATCACTGGTTTGCATCAGCTCCACACAGTAGAGACCCTTTTCTTTTAAAAAATCTTTTTGGCTGAGCCCCAATGGCAGAGTGGTTGAGTATGTACTGCTGCCCATTAGCTTGGCGGTTCAAATCCAGCAGCAGCTCTCCAAGAGCAAGGCTGGGCCTCCCATTTCTACCAGAGGGCAGTGATGCCCCCCCCAAAAAAAAAACAAATAAAAATCTTTTTAATGGGGGCTCTTATCACAATCCATCTGTCTACTCATTATATGAAGCACATTTGTACATATATTGTCATGTCTTACACTGTTCATTTTCTCCCTTCACCCACATTTCTGTTATTCATCCTCTTTGGGGGAGGGCTATCTATCCAATCTTGTGATGGGATCCCCCTTTTTCATCCTTTCCCCCTTCCCTACCATCTCCCTCCCCTCATAATATCGCTACTCCCACTACTATTCCTGAGGGGGTTACTGGTCCTGAATCCCAATGTATATTTGGTCTAGCCAGATTTGTAAGGTAGAACTGGGTCATGGAAGTGGGGTAGGGTGTGGGATGGGGGAGGAAGCATTTCGTTGATGCTATCCTGCACCTTGGTTGAATCATCCCTTCCTTCTGTGTGTGTGTGTGGTGGGGGGAGAATGTCCAATTGTCTACTGATGAGCTGAGAGTCATTGCTCATTCCCATTAATATAATTATTTGTTTTAGATCTTTTGATAATTGATACCTGATCCCCTGGACACCTCATGATCACACAGGCTGATGTGCTTCTTCCATGTGGACTCATTTGCTTCCCTGCTAGGTGGCTGCTTGTTTAACTTCAAACATTTACGAGCCCAGACCTTTATCTTTTGATAGCAGGGCACCATCCACTTTCTTCACAACATTTACTCATG
>PVJH01048062.1:0-10991 GCA_004026705.1 Nesogale talazaci | reverse complement strand
GCTAAGGCACTTGGATCCATCTAAGAACTGCTATTTTTATGGGAAGCAACATTTCCATATACTTGCTCTAAAGTTTCAATGATTGGGGGACATGTCCATGGTCACCTAAGTCTTGTTAAAAATGTGCTAACCCTGGCTTCAACATCTTTCTTCTACAGGCACAAACCATCAAAATACCCAAACCCTCACTGTCACTGAGTCGATGCCAATTCACAGTAACACTATGGGATAGGCTGAGACTACCCCAGAGTTTCCGAGCCGGTAACTCTCAGGGAGGAGAAACCCTGATCTTTTTCCCACACCGGCACAAAGGTATCTCTTTTATTTTTTTTTAATTAAAAAAAATTTTTTTAGGCATCACTGCCCTCTGGTGGTGGGAGTAGGAGGTCCAGCCTTTGCTCCTGGGAGCTGGAATTGAAGCTGCAACCCAGTGGGCCGCAGTCCCGCGCACAACCACTACGCCACCGGGGTTCAGCCCTCTTTCATTTTTAATATGTAGAATTAATATTTTATTGTCACTTATAAGCAGATAGTATCTGCATAGCTAGTCTTCATACTTGATTCTTTTTTTTAATACAAAAAGGTTTACCCAGATGATGGCTTGCTGCATTTTCAGAAAGCATCATTCACTTAACTCATTCATGATAGCCTCCATTTTTCCCTTATTAGCACCCAAAAATTCAACCACATTCTGTCCCTTTTGATAAACCTGAAATGTTGGCATGCACTGGACTTCACACTCTGAAGCAACGTCCTGGCAGTCATCCACATCAACCCTGAGGAAGACCGCCTGGCCTGACTTTCCACAGAGGGAATGATAGGAAGGCTTGAACACTTTGCAAAGCCCACACCACGTGGCTGAGGAGTCCCCCAGTCCAACAGTCCTCCAGCACTATTCTGGGCTGCCTGAAAATCTTCCTTGCTATACATCTGCTTCACTATTTTGACCTTTGAGGTGTGCCGAGTGACCGGGGTCGCAAGAGGAATGGAACAGGGCATCGGACAGAGTTTGGACCAGGTATCCCTTTTAAAAACAATTTTTGGGGCTGAGCCCCGGTGGCTTAAGTGGTTGAGTGCGGGACTGCAGCCCGCGGGTTTGGCGGTTCAAATCCAGCGGCGTCTCTCAGGAGTGGCACTGGGTAGCGCCCACGACCACCAGAGGCAGTGATGCCCACAAAAAAAATTTTTTTGAAGGTACTCTAATGGGGTTAAAACAAGTTTATGTCCAAGATATAATTTTTTTTTAGCGGCCAACCACTGATTAAAAAGACAGGTTGAAACCTGTTGTTTGCAAATAAAACAAAACAAAAAAAACCCCACACCTATCGCAACTGGAACCTTGGGAACAACACTTTTCGACTTACCCTGTTACAAAGAAATAAGGCAGATCAACAAATAGAAGCTATTGTGAAGGCAAAAGGCAGCAATGTCACTGAAATGCATCTGACACTGGTGGCAGATGGGAAGGAGATAGCCACAAGGCAGGCCTGCAGTTTGCTAGCGTCCTGACAATGCCTGCTGAGTGAGGGGCTGTTACAATACAATCACATCACCCTCTTGGTACTCCATTTCTTGAGTGGTAATGGTACTAGGGGAATGCTATAGAACATCCTGTTCTCTGGGTACATAAGCTGAGATAAGGAGGTGAACATGGTATCATGTCTGTAACACTTCAAAGGGTTTAGCATTCTCTCACTACACACATACACACAAGAGGGCTTCAAAAATTCATGGTGAAATTCCATTCTTTTTAAATTCCATTTGTCCACAGCCTTTGAAGCTCCCTCACATACGTTTACAATGTATGTGCCCCCCTCGCAGTGCAAACCGTGATTGCACTCGGCTGCTAACCCGATGGGAAGCTGGAGCCCACCCGCAGGTGGCTCAGGCAAAGGACCTGCAGGTGGAGTTTTGCAAAACCCAGTCGACTCCTGTGGAGCACAGCGCTGTTCTGACACGGGGTGACAACGGCAATTGCTTAAGAAAATTGTGTCTTTTCTCGATCATATATTATATGTACTATTTTAGATATTATATTTATATAGTTTACATTTTGTAGTTTTAAGAAAGATATATATATTTGTGAGCCCCCTCATATACATACAAATACAGCAGATTAGCAGTTGGAAGATTTAGTTAGAAAACCAATGGGTATTTTTTTTTTTTGGCATCACTGCTCTCCGGCGGTGGGAGTAGGAGGCCCAGCCCCGCTGCTGGAATTGAACCTCCGTCCCAGGGGGCCGCAGTCCCGCGCACAACCACGACGCCACCGGGGCTCAGCCCGACCAATGGGTATTTGTTGTGCTACTCAACAGTTTGCTTTAGACTTGAAAAACTCCAGAGTGTTGAGAAATAAAAACTCTCCTAGTCCATCATCGTGTGTGGGGGGAAATGGCAATTAAATAGGCATGGCCTCTTCTCCACCTGGGCAAAAATGCAGGGTACCTTCTGTCAATTCCCACTCAATAGTGACCCTACTGCAGGGGTCCTCGAACTACGGTCTGCAGGCCACATGTGGCCCACGGAGGACATCTATCCGGCCCACCACCATCCTGCTTAGCAGCTGACTCATTCCAGGTCCACAGTGAATTTGTTCATAGTTTTTTGTTTTGCTTTGTTTTTAACTATAATCCAGACCCCCCCCCCCAACGGTCTGGGGGACAGTGAACTGACCCCCTGTTTATAAAGTTTGAGGACCCCTGCTAGAGGGTGTGTAAGACAGTCAGTCTTTACCAGAGAAGACGTTTCATTCTCCTGTGGAGCCGCTGGTGACCTTGAACTACCGACCTGTGGCTAGCTGTCCAATGCTCACTTGAAAGCCCCACTAGGACTTCTTTTTGTTTTGTTTTATTTTTTGGGGGGGGGCATCACTGCCCTCTGGTGGTCGTGGGATCTAACCAGCCTTGCTCCTGGAGAGCTGCCGTTGTATTTGAACCCCCAAGCCCATGGGCCACAGTCCCGTACTCAACCACTACGCCACCGGGGCTCAGCCCCCCACTAGGACTTCTTTGAAAGACCTATGGTAGATGCTCCTATGTGAAAAAAAAATCTGCTTCAAAGCAATTGGTCTGGGCTGAGCCCTGGTGGCGGAGTGGTTGGGTGCGGGACTGCGGCCCACTCGCTGGGTTGGCAGTTCAAATCCAGCAGCAGCTCTCCAAGAGCAAGGCTGGGCCTCCCACTCGCCCCCCCCCCCAAAAAAAGCAATTGGTCATCAAGCTGCAAAGCAGGGTTGATTCCTAAAATGGTTGAGATACTGTCTCCACCAAAGCCCCACTTTTAAAGGACAACCCCCCAAATCCAAACTCACTGCCATCAAGTTGATGCCAACTTGCATCCAGTCTATCGGACAAGGTAGAACTGTCCCTGTGAGTTTAAAGCCCTGCCTCTCTCCTTGGGAGTGGCTGTTGGTTTCAAACTGCTGCTCTTGCAGGTAGCACACCAACATGTAACCACTACGCCACAGGGCTCCTTTTTTTGAAAGCAGGCCATGCCACACTCTGGTGTGTGACCAAAGGATAAAGCACATACACAAAGAGATTGACAAATGTCAAAAGCCAGAATATCTTTACAGCCACCTGCCTCTAAACAAGGTCACCTAACAGAAAAGGCCACTTGGAGTCTCTTCTGCAGTATTTCCAACAGTACCAGGAACCTCTGAGTGGCACAGTTAATTGAAAGGGCTGGACTGCCAACTGAAAGGTTGGCAGTTTGAACATGGAGGTGGCATGGAAGAAAGGCCTGGTGATCTGCTTCCAAAATCTCTATGGAGCACAGTTCAACTTTGCACACAGTGGGTTACCCTAAGTTGGAGGTGAATGACAAAACGATGCTTTGGCTTTTAATCGCACCAACCACCTACATCAACTGAACTTTGCAAATCCATGTTTCACTGATGAGAACTTAGGGTTGGACTTCACAGTGCTAGCAAAAAGTTATGTGTCTTAAACAAAATATGAAAGAGCAGCGTGAACAAAAATCTTCTAGTTTATGGATACTTCTCAAGTTTCTGGGCAATGTGCATAGCGCACCTGCCATTCGATGCACAAAGCCCAAACAGGTGACATCCACAGGCTCGGGCATTAGTAAGACAGCCAAGAGAGAATTGTAATCTCCAGTAGCCATCTGTCTTAGGGTGCACTTCAGACACATCCGCTGGGAAACCTTGGATGGAAGGATACCACAACGGAACATTCTGAACAAAGATTACATGGAAGAATCCTGATCAAAGGGTAGAAATGCAAACCAGAATCTCAAATTCGAGTAGATTCCATGCATAGTCATCGAGGGTGGATGACGCCCAAAACTGCTGCCTGGAGATCAACTTTCAACCTTAAACCAGAACCATCTACTGGAGTCATCTTAAAACCAATAGTCTAGCTTCAGGAGTAAAAAAAGGTCGGCTTGGAGCCTTATGCTCTTTGAAGATCAACCTAGACAGGATCGAGTGAAGCACACCAAGGAGGATTGGATGAGAACCTTAAGCGGGCAGTGAGTTTAGCTGATGAGGCAGGAACAACTCAAATGTAGGGGGAGAATGGTTGCACAATGCCAAGAATGTAAGCAAAATCACTACATTGTACATGTATAAACTGCTGAAGGAGTCTATGTCTTGTACATAATTTCAACAGGAAAATAAAGTTTAGGGAAAAAATGCCTCTTTTAAGTGGATCATTCACTAGACCACGAAGTTATAGAGTTTAGAAATCTTAGTTCAGATAAATTCACGGATAAGCGGATGTACCTGCAGCTGATTACCGAAAGGAGGCCTGAAATCCTTCTTATCCTGTGACGTCCAAGGTGAGCTAGCAGTGGGGAGTTGGGGCAATGGAAATTCATGGACCTGGAAGCGGGCAAACTAACCTTTGCTCAGTCTAATTAGTTATGCGTCCTCGGGCAAGAAATGTCAGTCCTCTGTGCCTTGAATTATTATCTATAAAATGAGCGAGAACCAGAACACTTCCAGCTATAGAGTTGGATAATACAACTTCACTCACTGCCATCCAAGCAAAGCTGTCTCGAAACAACCCCCTTGTGGGCTTCAGACACTGTAACGGTTTGAGGGTCTAGAAAGTCCAGTCTTTTCTCCCATGGAGCTGCTGGCTAGGGGTTCCGAACTGTCACAGCCCAACCCTTAACCACTACACCACCAGGGGTCTTGATGAAACTTTAGGGAGGGCAAACACAATTGGTTCTGCAATTCATTCCTTAAAGTCTGAAAGGTCACTCACTGGGTGGAGTTTGATCAAACGCATTGTGGCTGAGAGGAATTACTGAGAGCCGAATAAAGGTTGAACATGATAGTAGGACAGTAGTTAAGTAAAAGGAAATAGAGAAAAGAACTAGGAGGCAAAAGGCATTTATTAAAGTATGAATATAGGCATGTATATATATTAATATATCATGATCAGGTTATAGGTCTATGCACATATATTTAGATGCTAAGCGTCAAGGTAGCAGATGGACATAGTCGCTCGACTCAAGTCCTCCTTCAATGCAAGAACACTTGTTCCAATCACCTGGCTTTCTGTGATATTCACCTTCCCAACACGATCGCTGAAGTCAAAAAAGGGTGCATAAGCAAATGTGGTGAAGAAAGCTGATGGTGCCAGTCTATTACAAGATACAGCATCTGGGGTCTTAAAGGCTTGAAGGTAAACAAGCAGTCATCTAGCAGGGAAGCACGCCAACCTGCGTGATCACGAGGTGTCGAAGAGATCATGTATGGGGCATGAGACGCCCTAAAACAAATGATCATGTTGATGCGAATGAGGGCGGCCAGAGTGGAGACCCAAAGCCCATCAGTAGACAACTGTACATCCCCTCACATAAGGGTCACAAGGAAAGGACAAGCCAGAGAGGATGCCGTACAGCACTGGGAAACACAGCATTCCTCTAGTTCTTTAATGCTCCCCCACCCACTATCATTTTTTTTGTTTTTTGTTTTTGTTTTTCGGGCATCACTGCCCTCTGGTGGTCATGGGAGCTACCCAGCACTGCTCCTGGGAGCCACTGCTGGATTTGAACTGCCAAGCCTGCGGGCCGCAGTCACCACTCAACCTTTTATGCCACCGGAGATCAGCGCCCCCCCCCCCCAGCCCCCCGTCCTGACCATAGTGCAACCTTACAAATCTGGCTAGACCAGAACATGTACACTGGTACAGATAAGGGTGCTTGGCACACAGAATCCAGGACAGATAAAACCCTTGGGAACAATAATGGGAGTAGTGATTCCATGCCGGTAAGGGGAAGGTGGGAGGGGAAGGGAGAGAAAGGGGGAACTGATCACAATGAATGATGTATAACCCCCAACCCCACCTCCACCCTGGGACAAACAACAGAAACAGGGTGAGCGGAGACAGTGGTAGGTGTAAGACATGAAAACAGTAATAATTTATAATTTATCAAGAGGTCAGGAAAGTAGGAGGATGTGGGAGGAAGGGAGGAAAGAAGAGCTGATACCAAGGGCTCAAGTAGAAAAGAAAAGCTTTGAATATGACGATGGCAACTATGCAAAAATGTGTTTGACACAATGGGCATACAGATTGTTCTAAGAGCTGTAAAATGATTTAGATTTTAAAAAGTAGTAAAGGCCACAGAGAGTTACACCAACAAAGCACCTCCAATTGACGCTGAGCCAACCCCCTTGGGGTACCTACTGGTTTGTGTCTGTGTCAAAGGCCGCTCAGATCTAGAGAGAGGCACGGGGCTTAAATGTCCTGTTTCAGGTCTCCTGGCCACTGCATCAAAATGTCTTCCGACTCGATCAGGGTTCTGAAAGGGAGGGGGCGGCCATTGGACAAGGCAAGATGGCCAGCTGTTCTATCATCCCTGAGCACTAAACCATCCCAGAAGGGGCTGGACAGCCACTGCAGTGGTGAGCAGTTACCAATGAATTGGTTCCAACGCAAACTGACTCTACGGACAACACAGGGCAACATCACCGGGCCCCGGCGCCTTCCGCACACCGACTACTTGGGATGCGATTCCCATGAAGGTCAGCTCCACATGGCCGGCCGATTCTCCTGCTTTCTGAAATCAATAGTTTGGATCGCAGACTGGGATTCCTGCAACTGAAGGTGGGGTTCAAGCTGGGGGCGGTGGGTGACTTTCTTTGGGGGAGGTGGATGGGGGGAGGGCGGGGGAGGGTTGAGAGACTGCGGAGCCCAGGGCCCCCAGGCCCTAGATCGCCAGAGGTGGGGGTGCTGCAATGGGTCAGTCACCTGGGAGCTGATTCCTCTCTCTCGGGCTTCTGATGCGCACTGATGTCACCAAGGGCGCAAGTTTCTGCCTTAAGGCACCCGCCGCCAAGCCTCCACACCGGAACATTTCGGCTACCGCTCCTCCGGACCCTTTTCCTCCTTCCCTTTCTTCTCCCTCACCGGCCGCCGGGTCAAACACCACAGGCGCCTACTCGCACCACCCCCTTCCCACGCACATTACGCAGGCCCCGCCTCCAGCTTCTGCGTCGGCATTGGCCAGATCCTGGCGGCGTACTGTAGCCAGAGGCCAAAAAACCTGATCGGAGGCTGACTGCGCAGGCGTCGCAATGAATGCCGCCTTACGATTGGTCGCTCTAGGGACGACCGGGCTGAGTGACGCATGCGCGAGCTGCCGCTTTGCAGAGACCCAGGCCCAGGGTAGCAAATTCCCGCAGTGACAACTCTCGGGCGTGAGAGAATTTGGAAAGTTGTCCCAGCGGGGACTGGTGAATCGGTTTGGACTGGCTGTTAGGGCTAGTTCAGTCGTTGTTTTCATGATAGGAACTCTTAACAGCACCACACACACCAAGGATAGACCACTGCACTTATTTTTTTTTTCCATTTTAGCCACTAGCTAAATACTAAACCGGATTTAGTCTACTTCCAGTCTTCCCATAGGTCCGAGTCCAGATGTGGAATAGAGTTCCTTTTTACACGTTGCTGCCACTTCCCCCACCCAAACCCCTTTTAGAACCAAAAATCACTCGGTTCTCAATTTTTCTTGGTAGTATTTTTATATTGTGCAGGTCTGTATCGTGGTCTGTCTCCTATTGTGATTTCTGTGCTTAAGAGAAATCTTATGCAGTTTCATGACACAGGGAGGAGTAATTTTTGTTTGTGTTTTGTTTTCATATGTAAAACGTACATTAAATTGGAAATTATTTCTTGCCTATATGCACAAAATACAGCCAGTGGAATCAGTTTGAATACACGGTGACTCTTGTATGTGTGTCAAAATAGAATGGTGATTCTTAGGGTTTTCAATGGAAGTGGATTGCCAGGCCTTTCTTAGGAGGCACTCTGCATAGGTTCAAGCCACCCCATTTTGAGTTAGCAGCCCAGTGCATTAACCGTTTACATCCAATAAATTCTGTACCAAGCATGATTTTTTCCCAAAGATTTAGGTTAGGTCGCATGGTGATTTGACATGTATTTATTGAGCAGTTGTCACTTGAACTGTACAGAGAAAGGGCTTTGGGAACTAGGAAAAGTACGAAAAGTGGCGAAGTGGTGACAGTCTAGGTAAGGAGATAATATGTACTGCTTATTTAAGTCTGACATCGCATCAGATAGTGTGTTAGAGCAAATGAGGCATACAGGCAGAGGCAGAGTACCTGGCTAAGGACTATCCATTTGAAGAGACTGTGATTAAGTAGGTGTTGTGGAACCAGAGAGACAGGTGCCAGCCAGACTTAGAAGCAGAGTCAGTGCTCGAGTGAAAAAAAGTGAAATTGCTCACTACAGATTAGTAAGTAAGCACATCAGTTCATGCTTACCTTTCTTAATGGACAATGTGACACTGAATATGAGTTGGGATGATTAAGGAAGCGTTTCATGCAGGAAATGTTATGTGGCCCCAGGCACTATACAAGTTGAATGCTATCCAGATACAAATACCATCATCTTTCTTCAAACAATTGGAAAAACGGATTACCAACTTCATATGGAGTGGGAAGAAATCCAGAATTAGCAGAGAACTCCTCAAGAAGAAAGACAGAGTTGAAAGGCTTGCTTTACCTGATTTTAGCACCTATTATACTGTCACAGAGGTCAAAGTAGTGTGGTGTTGGTATAATGTTAGATATTCAGATCAATGGAAAAGGATTGAAAACCCAGAAATAAAGTCATCAACATACAGACAACTGATCTTCGATGAGGGCCCAGAAATATCAAATGGAAAGTGAATGCATTCTTCCTTAAGTGATCCTGGAAAAATAGATATATACCTGTAGAAAAATGAAGTAAGACCCTTACCTCACTCCATGCACAAGAATAAACTTCAGGTGGATTACAGACCTAGAGGTAAAACTCCAAACAGTTCTTTGGACCATCAATGAATGAATCAGGACAAACCTGAAAACCTTGGAATGAATACATAAATTCAGGGAATACAAAGGCTATCAGAAAAAGGGAAGGACACAGAGGAGGCACAAATTGAGAAGTGGAATATACTGAAGATAAAACACTTGTGTACATTGAAAGAATTCGCCAAAAGAGTAATAAGATAGACCACAGACTGGGGAAGCATCTTTAGTGATAACATATCAGACAAAGGCCTTATTATGAAAATCTACAATACTCTGCTAACTTACAACAAGAAAAAAACAATTGTCCATTGAGGATGTGGGCAAAGGACCTAAACGGGAGTTTTCCAAGGACAGAAATTCAAATGGTCAGTAAACATTTGGGAAAATGTTCGAGGTCGCTATGCATAAAAGGAATGCAGATTAAGACAACTATGAGATATCACCTAACACCCCCACAGATAGCCCAAATTCCAAAATTCAGAGAGTATCAAGTGTTGGAGGGGCTGTGGAGAGATAGGAACTCTCGTCCACTGCTGGTGGATCTGTAGGTATATACAGCCACTATGGAAATTGATTTGACAATGTCTGAAACTGATGGAAGTTGAGCTGCCATACGACCCAGCAATCCCTCTACTGGGCATATACCCAGAAGAGGCAAGAAACAAACTACGGCCAGACATCTGTGCTTTGCAGCATATTTCACAATCGGAAGGAGTTCGAAACAACCCAAATTTTCATCAGTGTATGAATGGATTAAAAACTGGTACATACTGGCTGAGTCCCGGTGGCATAGTGGTTGTGTGAGGGACTGCAGCCCACAGGGTTGGCGGATCAAATCCAGCAGCAGCTCTCCAGGAGAAAGGCTGGACTTCCTACTCCCACCAGGGCAGTGATGCCCGCCCACCCCCCCAAAAAAAAACTGGTACATACATACAATGGAGTACTATATATCCATAAAAAGTGGTGACGAATGCATGAAGCATACCACCTCTCTTTCTTCAAACATGTTATTAGCCCCTGGAGAACATGATGCTTTGTAAGTTAGAACAAAATGCTTGATCAAAAAAGAGGAAGTTCAGGCTGAGCCCCAATGGCGTAAGTGGTGGAGTATGGCACTGCAACCCGTGGGTTTGGTGGTTCAAATCCAGCGGGGGTTCTCAGGAGCAGCGCTGGGTAGCTCCCATGACCACCAGAGGGCAGTGATGACCATAAAACCAAAAAAAAGAGGCAGTTCGCTGAGCCCCAGTGGCGTAATGGTTGTGCGTGGGACTGTGGTCCACTGGGTTAGAGGTTCAAATCCAACAACATGGCTGGGCCTCCTATTCTCAACACCAGAGGGCAGTGATGCCCCAAAAAACAAAAAGGAGGAAGTCCCTCAAGAACATGGCTTGACATAGCTGTAACACTGGACTCAAGCATAGGCATGATTGTGAAGATGGCCCATGACCAAGCGGTGTTTCATTTTTTTGTACACAGGATGACTATATGTCAGAATGAACTCAACCCAAGGGTATCTTTGTTGATTTTTGTATCCACCTGGCTGGGCCAAAATTCTCAGTGGATTGACAGTTGGGGACCAGTAATCCTCTATGCTAAAGCATTCAACTATCTGGACCCTAACAAATGATGAAGCACCTTGAGAAGAACCCTTCATTGTGCTCACGTGGAACCTATACCTCGATCGAGAGGCACGGTGGCTTAAAAC
>PVJH01048061.1:0-10989 GCA_004026705.1 Nesogale talazaci | reverse complement strand
AGCTTTTGGTCTTCCCGATGTAAATTTTCTCTCTTGAACCATGTGAAATGTTTATGTCAAGCATATTTCTCTAGGGGGACAAGCCTCAAGGACAAATGGAAGGCACTGAAGTATGAAAAGGGAGGTTGCTTTGGGTTCAAGAGCCCAGTTGCCACTGACAGATCAAACTCTTCATGGCTGTACGGCACAGGGACCTTGGCACTGGGAATGTCAGTCCACATGTGTCATATCTACTATCAGTTTATCAGCTGGAATAGAAACGACTTAGAACACCATCGTTTGAAGACCTAGAAAGAAAATACAGTCTTACATACGTGATAACCTGAAAGCCTTCGTGGGGTCTGTGATTAACACCTCCAACTGGAAGCCCACAGTCCAGACAAGAACTCTGCTCCATCGGCATGCCGCACTGGGGTGGGGACAAAGAGGGGTCAAGCTCAGGTTGGAGCCGACATGGTTTATGTACAAATCTATGCCAGCCAACCCGTTCTTATCCCGGGAGGGAGGCACTGCCACCAGGTTAGCTTATAGTTCACGAGACAGTCAGAAAGGGCACATACTCTACGCAAATTCTACAAGACACTGACAAATTTGGATTTTAAAAAATTGAGATTTAAAAGTTTCTTTCCAACAGAGTGGTACATTATAGACAAATGTATATGCTCAGACTTCTCTCTTCTTTTTTTGCTCTCCGCATCACTGCCCTGGTGGGAGTAGGAAGCCCAGCCTTGCTCCTGGAGAGCTGCTGCTGGATTTGAACCATCAACCCTGTGGGCCGCAGTCCTGCACTCAACCACTGCGCCACCAGGCTCAGCTCCAGACTTCTTTTCTTCTAATAGTCCACCTCCTACCTTTATACCTAGGCTTAGTACTATTTAGTGTTTTGTTCACTAAACTGGAGCACTCCAAACCCATTAATTTAACTCCACTAAGACTTTTCATTCAGTAATAAAAAAAAAAAAAAAAAGAATAAAAGATTAATGCTTTCAAAGGCTCATTTTTCTCCAAATCAGTCAAGCTTTTGGTTTTCCAGATGTAAATAATCTCCTTGAACTAGGTGAAATGTTTATGTTAAACATGTTTCTTTCTTTTATAATTAATATTTTTTAACTTTAATTTTTTTTTTTTTGGCATCACTGCCTCTGGTGGTCGTGCATGCTACTCCTGAGAGCCGCCACTGGATTTGAAGTGCCAAGCCTGCGGGCTGCAGTCCCGCACTCAACCACTTACGCCACCGGGGCTCAGCCCTATCATTAAAAAAAAATTTTAATAAATCATTTAATTGGGGGCTCTACCTCTTTTTAACAATACTTGCATCAATCGTCATATATTGCCATAATCATTTCTAAAACATGTTCTTTCTACTTGACCCTATGGTATCTGCTCCTCTGTTTCTCCTCCCTTCATCACCCTCAGTATTGTTTTCCTATGTGCACACATACATAGCCAATTTATGGTAACAACCGTAGACTCTCAGACCATTGGATTTCAGAGCTAGGATAGGCTTTTTTTTTTTTCAATTAAAAGATAATTTTATTGGGGGCTATTACAGATTTTTTGCTTTTTTGTGTGTTTTTGAGGGGCATCACTGTTCTCTGGTGGTGGGAGTAGGAGGCCCAGTCTTGCTCCTGGAGAGCTGCTGTTGGATTTGAACCTCCACCCAGTGGGCTGCAGTCCTGTGCACAACCACTACGCCACCGGGGCTCAGCCCTATGACAGCTCATATATCAATTTTTTTTCATGCATCAATTTTTTATCAAACATATTTGTACATATGTTGCCATGATTATTTTCTAAACGTTTACTTTCTATTTGAGCCTTTGGTATCAGCGCCTCATTTTTCCTTCTCTCCCTTTCCTCCCTTGTGACACCTTAATAAATTATAAATTATCTTCATCTCTTACACCAACGGACTGCTGTTTCCCTTCCCCCACAATTTTTGTTGTTCACCCCCGTGTGGGGTTATGTGTTGATCATTGGGAATGGTTCCCCTTTCCTCCTCTTTTCTCCCCACCTTCCCGCTACCTTCTTGGTATTGCTACTCCCATTCCTGTTCCTGGATTCCATGTGTCCTGAGCCATTACCTCTTATCTGTACCTGTGTACATGCTCGGTCTAGCCCTCTGTGAAGGCAGCAATGGGGTCATCATAGTGGGGGTGAGGAAGGCTCAAGCAACCAGAGGAACAGTGTGTGTTTCATCAGTGCTATTCTGGGCCCTGGTTGGGTCATCCCTTCCTTATAACCATTCTGTGAGGGGATGTCCTATTGTCTACAGATGGGTTTGGGTCTCTGCTCTGACCTCCCTTGTTCTCAACAATATGGTTTTTGTTTGTTTGTTTGGGGTCTTGTGATGCCAGTTACCTGATCCCATCTACACTTCATGATCACACAGGCTGGGGTACTTCTAACATGGGCTTCTTACAGTACTTCTCTGCTCATACATCAGAGGCCTGCTTGTTTATTTTCAAGTCTTTAAGACCCAAGATGCTATATCTTTTGATAGCCAGGCACCATCCTTTGCTTATGCACCCATTTTGTCTACAGTGATGGTGCAGGCAGGGTGAGCATCACAGATTGCCTGGTTCTTAGAACAAAATGTTCTTGCATTGAGGCAGGGCTTGAGCAGAGGCCCAATGTCCACTACCTCAGTATATTGCCATATAAATATATGTACATCGTCCTCTTTCCTGTGAATTAAAGTACATTATATATATATATACACACACACACCTATGTTTATACCTCTATCCATAGCTTTGCTTCCTAGCTCATTTATCTATTTTCTTTTACCTTTCTCCTGCCCCACCATTACTTTCAGCCTTCTGCCTCTTAGTAATTCCTCTCAACTAGATTGCTGTGGCTCCCCCTCCCCCCAACCAAGTTCTCTGTGTCTTCCTTGTTGTTGATACTCATCCCCTGGTTGTTCCTCTATGGCACTGTTTGCTCACCTCTCATTTCCCCCACCTCCTACTCCCCCAAGGACCTCCAGAACTGTCAGTCCTATTGCTTTCTCCTCAAGCTTGCTGCCCATGCCTATCTTAGTTTTCTCCATGTTTCCTGTTGATTTGATCAGAGAGCTTGCTTGTGGTCACTACAGGAACAAGTCTGGATACTCTAAAGGAAGGCCACTGGGCAAGATGCTGAAGGATTTGGATGTGAACAACAACCTACTTTTGCCCTGTGGTACTAGTCTCTGTGAGTGTCCCCTTCCTGTAGTGTCTCTATCTACTTGCTGTGTGGAGTGGTGCTGCCTGTGGTCTAGTCAACACTTTGTCATTCTCTGAGGACCTGTGAACTCACGCTGCAGTGGCAAGAAAGGGCGGCCAGCCATGGTTCTCAACCAGCAGCAATTCTGTTTCCTAGGGAACCTCTGGCAATGTGTGTTCACAGTTTGGTTTTCACTTTAGGAGAGGGGACAGAAGTACTCCTGATCTCTAGTGAGTCAAGGACAGAGAGGCTACAATACACAGGATAGAGGATGACCACAATCAAGAACCATCTAGTCCACAATGTCCACTGTACTAATTGAGAAACCCTGAGCTGGTCTGATGACTGCCCAGAACCCGAGCACCACCTAGAGGTGTGACTGGCATACCTGAACAGGCCTCAGAATGAGTCATTTTCTCCCCATTTTCTCCCCTCATTATCGCCTCCTCAATCCTGTTACGTCACCAGACCTACAGGAGACTGTGTTAGGGCCACCAGGCCCGATTTCAAACGTCCAGACTCACCTCCCCTACAGCACACGGATGTCCTTGGGGACAGGCTGTCAGAAGAACAAGAGGGTACACGTTAGCTAAGAAGGTTTATTGATCATATTTAAAAAGAAAAGCTAATGGAAATAGTATGTCGTGGATGTCCTGAGCACGTTCCAGGTAAAGGTAAATTGCTTTGTTAGCGTGGGTATTGGCTCGTTGACATCATTGATCCTAGCTCAATAAGTGTATGTTGTCGGGGAAAATATCTTTGAGTTTAATTTCACAAAGCAAAGAGAAATTAGATTAGAGGCACATGTCAGGGACTACTTTAAAAAAGTTATTTTATTGAGGGCTCATATAACTTTTACCACAATTCATCCCTCTAATTGTATGTCAAAGAACATTTGTACATTTGTTGACAAGGTACTACTTTAAGATAGTATTTTATACCCTTCTCTTCTTTTTGAAATTAAAAAATTCTTGAACATTTCTGTATTTATTTATATCTTTTTAAACAACTTTTAAACCTAGTTAAAAGGATTCCTTATTCAGAATAGCAGCAAAATTGCTGTGAAATCATGAGTTGTATTATTCTTTCTTCTAGTTCTGTACTTCAAATGAGCTATCTTTGGATCAGACTTTTGGTTGTATTGTACTGTGGACTTAAAGGAACCTCTTATGTGGTCCCCAGCCTTCTCCTGAATGTATATGTCAAGAAACAGTGTGTGTTCCTAGGGTTTCTTTCCTTAGGATTAAAAAAATAAGTGGTTTCAACCATTCAGTCAGTAAAGGGCCAATTCTTGCCATCCACTGAGATTCTTACAAAGCTGCCACAGGCAGCAGGAGGTAAGCTAACGGGAGGGGACCTTCATTCACAAACCACATGGATCCCAGTCTCAATCAGTTCTTCATGGGGTAGGTCATTGCTCCTCAGAGTGGAGGGTGGTGGGATTCTTCATACTTACTGTACCAGCGAACTCCTCTCAGACTTTCCCAGTTCCTAGCTTGAGTCAGCAAGTCATCAGGCATAGTTGGGAGAAAAGCATTCTGGCAGAAGAAAAAACAAACAAACAAATAAAAACCCCACCAGAGCTCGACTCAGCTAAGTGAGCTTTCAGGTTGGCTGATATTGTTTAGTAAGAAGCCTGGAAGAAAGAAGAAAGTGAACTTCTGATTTCTTTCCCACTGCCCTCAAAAGCTGTCTCTGAAGAAAAAGTAACTGCCCATCACTGTGGGCTAGCAGATCAAACGAGGTCAAAGGGGCAGGACGAGAATCTTAGCAGTTCTCAACCCGTGGGTCACGACCCCAATGGGGTTCCAACGACCCTCTCACAGGGGTCGCCTGATTCATAACAAACTTATGAAGTAGCAAACTTACAGTGATGAAGGACCATTGAAAATAATTTGATGGCTGGGGGTGGTGGGGGGTGGTGGTCACCACTACATAAGGAACTGTATTAAAGGGTCGTGGCATTGGGTAGGTTGACAACTGCTGATCTCGAAGATGAAAGTGTCCAGCAGTCTCAGGCCCACACGCACAGTCTCTACAGCGACAAACTACTGCCATTTTGACTGGCGGCAAGGCCGACAGACCGCCCACCCAAGCCTTACCGTCATGTCGGCTGGGAAGAAGGCCAAGTTCCTCAGGGGTTCCAAGACTGTGTTCTGCACACAGAGCAGGATGGCGGCAGCATGGACGGCCATATCTGTGACTGTTGCGTTAAGACCCCCTTCACGGGTGTCTGTGGTCAGCAGTGGCAGAGTGTTGGCCACCAGGGCTGATGCAAAGCATCCAACTTCAGGAGAAAGAGTCTTGGTGTCCTCAATGAATCTCTTCACAGCTTCACATTGCTGACAGGAAAAATGGTTTACATATTAAAGTATACTATGAAAATTCAAAGGTGTTCTTACAGGTGGTCATACTTTTTATTAAATGGTTTTATTGGCATATACTTCATGTACATACAATTTAATAATCCAATAATACTAAGAAGATTTGTAAAATCATCACTGCAATTTATTTAAGCATATTTTCTTCTCATATTTATTGCTGTTAGCTCCCCATTTTCTTGCTTTCTCTCCTGCCATGTCCCTATCCAGTTCCTGCTCTAAACTGCTTATATTGGACTTTATATACAGAAAAACAAAACAAAACAAAAACATTCATACACGCAAGCAAGCCAACCAACCAACCAACCAAAAAACCCAACATCAATGCCTAGGTAAAACATAGAAAAACCTCAATTAAAAAGAAGCAGAAAATATTAAAAACTGAATTAATTTTAAAGTTGGTCAAATGGGAGATCAAATGATAAGCTAGTACATTTTAACCTTACTCCTAGTTCCATCCCTCAACTTCAATCTGAGGGGATTCATGGGCGACTTAATCCATGTGGGGACCCTGAAAACGGATTGTGGACTTCTACCTTCATGCATAGCCTTCTACAAACCAAGTGTTTCCAATTTAAGCACTGATACTGGTACTTCCTTCTGATTTGGATTTATACTTATGTATACTTAAAATTCTTGGATACCATAGGCTGGTAAATTCTTCCACGTGGACTTAGTTGAAATTTGCCATACATTTTAAAATCAAATAGACATAAAATTTCATTATCACTAATTTTTTGGGGAAGTTCTTTGTAGAAGAGAATTTTTGTATACAAATATAGCACTTGTTTAAACACTAATTGTGAAATTATGTTTAGGAAGTATCACTATATGCTCTTATGTTCCTGATTTTAATTTTAAAAGTTTTGATTTAACAGAAACAGGTTTTTTACCTGGCATAGTTGGAAATACCAAATCCTATATCAAAAAGTGATAGGCAGCTGTGTATGTGTAGCTTTTACTTCTATTGAAAAAAGTCTGTCCAAATAATTTAATTGCGAGCATAAACCCAAATGTTGATACTCACCTCAGGCTTGGGGTGGAGGCTTTCATTACAGGATCTGTACAGAACTGCTACTTCCTGGAAAAGTGCCAGCAGTAAATACACTTCATGTTGAATTTGTGATTCTCTGCAGGTCTGTGAATTCAAAGATAAATTACATGAGTACCGAACAGTAATACAGATCTACTAGAACTCTGTGTGACACCTATGTGAATGTGGATCAGTTCCCAAGCCATGTAACAGTGTAAGCTAGCCTTCCCAAAGACCCTGCATCTCTCAGGCCGATCTTCAGAACCACCTTACAAGCATCTCTTTGACTACAAGGTTCATTCAATATTCTTACCATACTTCATATTTATGAGGTGGTTATGAAACAAGGTACAGCACTGTTGATATTAGATAGATCTTGACTGAAAGCCGAGAATACCAGATGTTTCCTTGTATTTTATTGACTATATAGATATCCAGCTGTGTGGATTATAACAAACGATGGGTAACATTGAGAAAAAGTAGAATTCCAGAACACTTACTCCTGCTTTTGGGAACCTGTACCTATTCACACAGAAAGAGGAGATACTGAGTGATTTAGCATTGTATCCTTTAACCATCCTGAGAAGCTGGCCTCTAACTTTAGGAAGAAGGTAGCCTCAGGACTGGAGGAATCTTCATCAATCCCTACAATTTTCTTTTCTTTTCTTTTTGTGGGCATCACTGCCTCTGGTAGTTGTGGGCGCTACCCAGTGCCACTCCTGAGAGCCACCGCTGAATTTGAACCGCCAAGCCTGCGGGCTGCAGTTCTGCACTCAACCACTTACGCCACTGGGGCTCAGTCCTACAATTTTCTTATATCATAATCATGCTTGCTGAAAATAATAAGGATTTGAATTACTCATCATAAAACAAGAAATCTTTACAAAAGAAGCAATAAACAGCGTCATTTTAACAAAAAACTGTCAATTATATTCATTTTGGATACAATCAGTGTTCATGGAAATAGTAGTTGTGTTAAGCAGGATTCTCTAGAGAAACAAAACCAGGACACATGATTATATATATAATACATATATATAATAAGAGGATCGTTTATACAGCAAAAAGGAACATAACAGCTAATTAGTCCACACAGCAGTACAGAGGGTTCCGTTCAACTCACTTCCATGGGACAGGCAGTATTCTGCTGGATCCAAGGTCAAGGAAGCAGATAGTGGAGTCCTCCCTTCAGCAAGGCAAGCAGGGTCTGCCCACAGGCAGCAAGCAGCAGAGTGAGTCGCCAAGTGTCAGTAACTCGGACGGTTAGTGAAGCAGGCCTGGAGGGGATACTGAAAGCAAGCAGTGCAAGGTGACAGGACCCACCAGTGTCAGACTCAAGCAGTGAACGCACCAGCAGCATGGCGAAGCAGGTCTGCAAGGAGCCTCAAGCTCTAGCTGCACAAACCCCAGGTTAACCTGACCCACAGTGTAGCTCAGAGGTTGTGGCAGAGAACCAGCTAAAGCAGCAGCATGCTGCTTTACCAGAGAGCAAGAGAGAGGGTGTGGGCCTTGCAGAGCCATTTATCTCTTTGCTCTTCAATCAAACTGCCACCTGATTAACCCCACGTTTTTTTTTTTGGGGGGGGGCCCTTTGGTGAGAGTAGGGGGCCCAGTCTTGCTCCTGGAGAGCTGCTGCTGGATTTGAACCGCCAAGCCAGTGGGCTGCAGTTCCACACTCAACCACTATGCCACTGGGGCTCAGCCCCCCCCCACATGTTCTTATTGACCAGGTTGGCACAATAAACCTAACTCATAGTAGTCAAGAAATCAAATGACAGACTATACTAGGCTTTTTTTGGGGGGGAACATTACTTCCCTCTAGTGGTAGGAGTAGGAGGCCCAGCCTTTGCTCCTGTGGAGCCGCTGCTGGAATTGAACCTCCATCCTGGTGGGTGGCAGTCCCGTGCACAACGACTACACTACTGGGGCTCACCTGGGCTTTTTTCTTTTAATTGCAAAATATCACTGTGGCAGTCGTGCTTATGTTAATTTTATGATTGAAATGTAGGGGTGGAGTCTAGCCTGTTAATCTGGAGATAGCCATTGAGTAGCCAATGTGGCCTCTATGTGGGTATGGCTTTCTCCTGAGACTTCCCTCGTGAAGATGAGAAGCTATCTTCCCCAGTTGTGGGGAGTTAGTCTCAGAGACGATGAGTCACGGAAAAGACAAGATGGCAGCGTCCGAGAAGCTGGAGGAGCTGGCGGAGAGACCACATGGCTTTGCTCTGATGGAGCCAGACCTCTGATGCTGGAGCAGCATGCTGTTGATGGACCCTGAGCCCTGGAAGCGAGGAGCCACAGGGAGACCCCTGCCAGTGCCAGAATTCTGCACCCACTGACCTGTGACTTCTTGAGTCGGAAGGAGACTTTGTAGGCTGATTTCGGGCATATGGGTTAATATCACACCTATGACTTTGTACTGGACTGGATTGGGATGCCTTCTTAGTGTCACATTCCTTTTGTATATAAACCCTTTCCTTATATCCATATGCATGTCTATGAAATTTATTCGTCTAGTCTACCGGGACTAACACAATCATTTTTTTTTTTTAAAGACCTAGAAGAGACATTTGAAGTGGGCATCAGTTTGTTAGTGATGTCATTCCAGGGTGCATGAGATTTTGACTGCACTGGGTAGCACAGTCAGAGGGGTTACACCTAATGACTGTGTTTTTTTAAAAATATCCAGCTGATACTGATTACTTTTTTTTTTTAATTTTTTTTAGGCATCACTGCCCTGGTGGTGGGAGTAGGAGGCCCAGCCTTTGCTCCTGTGAGTGGGAATTGAACCTCCATCCCAGTGGGCCGCAGTCCCGCGCACAACCACTATGCCACCGGGGCCCAGCCCTGATACTGATTACTTTCTAATAAAACTATTCTTGCCATTAAAAAAATGTTAAAGAACAAGGATGTCACTTTGATGGCAAAGGTGATCCTGAATCAAGATATGGTATCTTCAGTCTCCTCACAGGAATGAGAAAGCTAGATAACAAATAAGGAAGACCAGAAAGTAACTGATTTGTGTGAATCAGTGATTTGGGCAAGGACAGAAACCATGGAGCATCAGAAGAACAAACATCTGTCTTGGAAGGAGAACGCTCCTTCGAAAGAGGATGGTGAGAATTTCTCTCATGTCCTTTGGACACAGTATCAGGAGAGATTTGATCATGGAAGAGGACATCATGCTTAGTACTGAGGGCGGGGGGGTGGGGTGGGGCTGAGCCCCATGCCATGAGCATGGATTGTGTACATGAATTATGAACATACACATGCATAGAGGAAATAATTCTTCAGCAGAGTCCTATACAGGAAGTAATGGGAATAGGCATGTAGAAATAAAACAGGATCGGGCTGAGCCCCAGTGGCATAGTGGTTGTGCAATTCCAGCAGTGGGGCTGGGCCTCCTACTCCCACCACCGGAGAGCAGTGATGCCCCAAAAAATAAAAAAATAAAATAAAACAGGATCTACGTATGATGTTGGCCTAGCAGCCAAATAGTTATTCTGTCAACTTATCAGTTGCTGCTGCTGTGTTTCGGTGGCTAATTCCCCAGCTGTCTACTGTGACTGTGGAGACCCTGGGTACATGCCTGCCAGTGTGGTGTGCTGCTGACGCAGAATCTTCCTTAGCCCATCACCACTGCCTCCTCAGACGGGGGCACGGGCAGTTATGGGCCCTGAGTAGGGGCTGTCTCGTGCCCCAGAGGAACCTGGAGGCGCCCTACCTCCAGAGCAGCCACCATGCCCTTGGGGTTGCACTCCAGGATGGCTCTGCCCATCGCATCACGAAGAGTCTGGTAGCCGTCGCCGTACACCAGGAATCGGTCCAGCTGGCCTGGGTAGTCCGCCTGTAACAGAGTGCTTAGTCAGGGAAGGAGAACGTCTTTCAGATAACTGTTTCTAGAGGGAGAGGAGCCAAGTAACCATGAGGGACTTCAAGGAGGCTGAGCTGGGGTCGCTGTGCTGTCTTTGGGAAGAGCTTCCTTCTCCATAAGAGGGAGAAGTGGGGGCAAGTCCGGGAGAAGGCTTTGTTGATCGTGTGACCACTTTCCTTCATTAAGGACTGCACCAGCGGGCAGCTGTTCAGTCCCAGAGAAAATAAAGTATCCATATGTCTACTTCTGGCTCTAACAGCCAGGACAGCCAACTTTCTTCATCCAAAAGCCTCATCGAAGGCCACTGATAGGCCGTGGTCAAGCTTATTGCTATTCTTGTTTCTCATTCTTTCCCCTCCCACCTGTCAGAGGCCAACAGAGCAGATCCTGCAGGGGGATCACTTTCAATCAGCTGAAAACAAAGGTCACAGAAAGATTCTTTCTCCAGTTCCTCAGTGTCTCACTTGATCAGGGGAGAGGTAGATGACAAAGCC
>PVJH01048060.1:0-10974 GCA_004026705.1 Nesogale talazaci | reverse complement strand
CCTTCCCCGACGCCCCCAGGAGCTGGCCGAGAAGCACCAGAAGACCCTGCAGCTGCTGCGGAAGCAGCAGACCATCATCCTGGACGACGAGCTGATCCAGTGGAAGCGGCGGCAGCAGCTGGCCGGCAACGGGGGCCCCCCCGAGGGCAGCCTGGACGTGCTGCAGTCCTGGTAGGTTGGGGGGTGCTGGGCGGGGGGGGCTCTCATTCCCCAGAGAGTGGGTGCAGGGCCCCTCCCCAGGTGGGCGGTGTCCGGCCTCTGGCCAGGGCGGGAGTGAAGCGTGTCCTCCGGGCAGGTGTGAGAAGCTGGCCGAGATCATCTGGCAGAACCGGCAGCAGATCCGCAGAGCCGAGCACCTGTGCCAGCAGCTGCCCATCCCGGGGCCCGTGGAGGAGATGCTGGCCGAGGTCAACGGCACCATCACCGACATCATCTCAGCCCTGGTCACCAGGTGACCGCCCGCCCTTCGGCCCGTGCAGAGGCAGGAAGTCCACAGTGGTGGCCTGAGGGGGCAGCAGTGCTTTCAAACCAGACAGGGGTCCCCATTCCCTCCCCATGTCCCTCCACTGTCCTCTTCACTGCCTCTCCTCATTGTCCCCCATGTCCCTCCCTGCCTCCCGGTGCTCTGGCTGCTGAGCCACCTTCTCTGCTGGGTGCACAGGGCTGTCCTGCCCCCTCTCCAGTTCTCCTGCCCCTGTAGACCCCGTGGGGTCCGAGGCAGCCCCCAGGCCCTGAAGCCCTGTCCCCCTGTCCCTGAGCTGGCCTCTCACGGCGTGCCTGGCCCCGTGTGTCCCGCAGCACGTTCATCATCGAGAAGCAGCCCCCTCAGGTCCTGAAGACGCAGACCAAGTTTGCAGCCACCGTGAGGCTGCTGGTGGGCGGGAAGCTGAACGTGCACATGAACCCGCCCCAGGTGAAGGCCACCATCATCAGCGAGCAGCAGGCCAAGTCCCTGCTCAAGAACGAGAACACCCGCAAGTGAGTGCGCTGCGCCGGCCTCCCCTCCCCTCCTGGGGCTCCTCTGGGGTGCCCTTTGTTCTGAAATCTTGGGGGCACCTGCTACCTCCCTAGCTCTGAGCTTCCCTGGTGCCCGGCCATGCCTGGCACGTAGTGGGTCAGCAGGCAATGCTCTGTCCTGGACTTCTAGGCCTGGTGCTGGGCTTTGGGGGCTACAGTTTGGCCCTGTGGACCTGGCCTCTGTCCTCGCCCCACTCACTGGCTAGCCGGGAGGTCGGCTGCCATTAGATGGATGACCAGCGTAGCCGGTGCTCAGAGCGCCCTGGAAGTAGATGGTGGTGCCCGGTGATCTCAAAATACAGCTGTATTCCACCACGCTGCGGCCTGCCGGGGGATGTGAGACTTTTCCAGGCAGAGACAGAAAGGAGGAGCTTCTAGAAAGCCCCGTGGAGACAGAGAACCCAGACAGGGCTCTCAGAGCCCCCCATACCCACGAGGTGTGCAGGGCACATGTGTGCTGTGAGAGGCTCGCTGCCCGCCCTGCTTGTCTGGTTTGAAAATGCTGCCCGAGGACCCGGCGCACTGTCAGGGGCAGAGAGGCGGAGGCCCCAGGTGAAGTCCGCACGCCCTGTGCACCCGCCACCTCTGTGGTCTTGGCCCAGCGAGAGCGAGCTTCTGATCAGCTGAGCTGGTGACCTCCATGAGTTGATTCTGCGAGGCCTTCGGAGTCTGGACACCCCTCTGAACCCTCACCCGCCTCCCCGTGGGTCCCCCCCGTGGCTTGCAGTCCGGCAGCGTGGCCACTCGCTCTCCTAGAGCTCCTCCCATTTTACCTGGAGAGGGACAGCAGCGCTTCTGCAAATACGACCGATGGAGAGCGGTAGACTGTGCAGAGTGTCGACACAGGGTGAAGCCATCACACAGGGAAGGTGGGGCAGCCCACGTCGTCAAGGACCCTCCCCACCCCCGACTCCAAGCAGAGAACAGAAGGGACAGAGTGCCAGAAGTGAGGGGAGCGAGGGTGGCATTCTCCGCAGTCCGGCAGGACCAGCTGGAGTCAGGACAAGTTCCAGGGGGGTGGGGGTGGGGAGCAGATCATACACACCTGGTCGGCCGTGGTCATCGCTTTATTGTCAGTATCCCAGAGACCACTGCGGCCCCCCAGAAGCCCTCCATGTGGAGACCCAGGGCTTGGGGACCGCATGGCCCAGACCTCCGGGCTCTCCAATTGCTGCGGAAGACTGCGGCTCATTGGGCACCAAGGCCCGTTGGCGGTGGGTGGGAGGCGGGAAGGGGCGTGGCTGGCATGTGACCCCCGGAGTTAGGACACCCCTTCTCTCTGCAGCGAGTGCAGCGGGGAGATCCTGAACAACTGCTGCGTGATGGAGTACCACCAAGCCACCGGCACCCTCAGCGCCCACTTCCGAAACATGGTGAGGCCAGGCCCCCGCCCCGAGGAGGGAGACCCCCTGGGCGCTGAGGAGCCAGACGCCATCTCCCTGCCCCTCTGACCGAGCCCACCGCCTCCCCCACCCCACCCCAGTCACTAAAGAGGATCAAACGTGCCGACCGCCGGGGTGCAGAGTCTGTGACCGAAGAGAAGTTCACGGTGCTGTTTGAGTCTCAGTTCAGCGTGGGCAGCAACGAGCTGGTGTTCCAGGTGAAGGTGAGGCCCTGCCCCCAGCCCACCCCATCTGGAGGCTGCCCAGGGCCTAGAGGTGTAGGGGTCTGGGAAACAGAGACCGGAGGGCTCCTGAACGCTCACCCAAGACTCCCACCAGTTCCCCGCAGCCCCAGCAGAACCCCTGCATGAACTGCCGGTGCCTAGTTGCTGGGAGTCCTTGGGGTCCCGCAACTGGTCGATGCCCTCCCTGACCCCAAGGGTGGAGGAAGAAAGGCCTGGTGGTTACCCTCTGACACGTGGCCCCTGGGGCACTGGTCTCCTCTGACCCCGCCGTGCTCCCCTCAAGGCTGCCAGTGTCCGGCTGCTAGCTTAGGATCCAGCAAGGCCCCCCGCATCGTGAAGATACGGGGCCCAGGAGAGATGATTTGGATCTTCTTGTTTTTGTCTTGTCCCCGGGGGCTGGGGAGGCGTGGCGTGGTGGTGGTGGGTGAGACTTGAGGCCCACAGAGCAAGATGGCGGTCACACCCCCTCCTCTCTCCTTATCTGGACTCCCGCAGACCCTGTCCCTTCCCGTGGTGGTCATCGTTCATGGCAGCCAGGACCACAATGCCACTGCCACTGTTCTGTGGGACAACGCCTTTGCTGAGCCGGTGAGGCCCCATGGGACCCCCTCCCCAGGGTCGACCCCCACCCATCCTTTGGGGCCCCGCTGAGTGAGCCCGCACCTGCCCAGGCCAGTCCAGAGGGGAGTGTGGGGGGGCGTAAGGCGGGCAGCTGATGGTGAGTGCCCTTCCTGCCTCCTCTGGGATTAGGGGCTCCCAGGCCTGTGGCTTGGTCTAGGGCAGTGGTTCTCAGCCAATGGGTCACAACCCCCTTGGTGGTCAAATGACCCTTTCACAGGGTTCGCCCGATTCGTGGCAGGAGCAGAATTACAGTGATGAAATAGCAATGAAAATGACTTGGGGAGGTCCCCACAGCACGAGGAGCTGTCTAAGGGCTTGCAGCATGAGGAAGGTGGAGAACTACTGGACTAGGGCCTGTGGGCTTGGTCCTCCATCGCCGGTCTGGGCTCCTGCCCCTGCTCATCACCCCTCTTTCCCCCTCCCCTGTTTCTTTCCTTTTTTAAATCATTGTATCGGGGTGCTTACAAAACAACCCACCAGCCAGTTGTGTGAAGCACACTTTTACACGTGTTGCCATCAACATTCCCGACATTTTCTTTCTAGCTGAGTCCTGGATATCAGCTCCTCTTCTGTCCCTCCTCCTTCCCGCCCTCACGAATCTTTGATGGATTATATATTATGGTTGTTATTTCGTGTCCTTCACTGTCCATCATCTTCCCTTCACCCACATTTCTATGGTGGGTTGTATATCCAGCCTTGTGATGGGTTCCCCTTTTCTCCACCCCGTTGTGTTTCTGTCACCTGGTGTCTGCATCTCCTTTTCAGGTGCAAATGGATGTGTGTGTGTGTGTGTGTGTGAAAAAGAGGGCGAGAGAGAGAGAGAGAGAGAGAGAGAGAGACAGAGAGAGAGAAAAGAGAGGAAGAGATTTTTCTAGAGAGAGGAGAGAAAGATTTTCCCAGCTCCCTCAGTCTGCCTCGCCCTCTTTTCCCCCTCCCAGGGCAGGGTGCCATTTGCCGTCCCCGACAAAGTGCTCTGGCCGCAGCTGTGTGAAGCGCTCAACATGAAGTTCAAGGCGGAGGTGCAGAGCAGCCGGGGCCTGACCAAGGAGAACCTGGTGTTCCTGGCGCAGAAGCTGTTCAACAGCGGCAGTAGCCACCTGGAGGAGTATGCCGGCATGTCCGTGTCCTGGTCCCAGTTCAACAGGGTGAGCCCAGGGCCGCCACCGGTGGCCCCTGCACCCCCCTGGGCCAGCTCCCCAGCCAGCCAGGCAACCAGCCTCTCCCACACTCAGAGGAGATGGGGCTCAGACCCCATGGAAGATAGGCGGGGGCCAGGAAGACCGCTGTCTAGCGAGAGAGTTAAGCCAGGATCTTTGTGTTCTAGCCCCAGCACCTGCCACGCCCCTTCCTGCCCCAGTGTCCCCATCCATAAAAAGACGCAGTTGGGCACAAAATGACTTTGGAGGCCCTGTCTTGACACTGACGATTCTTTGCTCCCCGCCCCTGAGCGCCCCCAGCAGGCCTCAAACCACTAAGGTTGATGCCTCAAACCCAGAGGTGCAGAAGAAAGGTCTGGTGACCTTCTCACACAAGGTTGCAGCCTCAATTGCCCGAGCTCTGTCCTGCCCTGCCTCCAGTGGCAACTGACAATCACGACCCGATTGTCTCGGACCCCCGGGTCTAGGAGCGGGCAGATTCCGTCCACTCTGTGACTCCCTGGCATGTGGGCTGGGGCCTTGGCCAGCCTGTGGTCTGTCTGCTGTGGGGACAGAAGGGGGCCGGGCTCGCCCAGGACTGCCTAACCAGGGTCTCCGGGGCTCTCAGGAGAACTTGCCTGGCTGGAACTACACCTTCTGGCAGTGGTTTGACGGCGTCATGGAGGTGCTCAAGAAGCACCACAAGCCCCACTGGAACGACGGGTGAGTGGGGCGCCGTGGGGCCAGGAGGCTGGCCACGGGTCCCAGGGCGGAGACTGTGGGCCCAGCAGTGACTGTCGGCTGCTCCGTGCCCCCAGCGCCATCCTGGGCTTCGTGAACAAGCAGCAGGCCCACGACCTCCTCATCAACAAGCCCGACGGCACCTTCCTACTGCGGTTCAGCGACTCAGAGATCGGCGGCATCACCATCGCCTGGAAGTTCGACTCCCGTGAGTACCGCTCCGCCTGCCCCAGGCCCTCCCTCCCTCCGTCCCTTCCATTCCTGCTCCCCCAGGCCCTTGGGATGGGGCTGGGGGGAACCTCCTCTCTACCAGAGCCTGTGGGTCTTCATAACATCCCGGGGGCCAGACTGGTCAACCTGCTGCCGTGGCTGAAACGGCTCCTCTTTGGTGAGGCGGGGGATGCTGGCTGGTGTTGATGAGTTTGCGGGCCTGCCAGGTGCCGCAGTGCTTAGGAGTCGGGCGCTGGGCTGCAGGGTCGGCAGTTTGAAACCAGCAACCTCCAGAAGACGAGGCGGGACTTTATAATCCCATAAAGAGTCTCGGGAGCTCACAGGGGGTGTTCCCTGTCCTACAGGGTCTCCGTGAGCCAGGGCTCCTGGGCCAGGCTTTCCCCAGCCCTGCATACCTGCGGGGGAGGAGGTTACACAGAGACATTCCCCTTCCCCCCACGTCCACTTTGGACAACCTGGGACCACCAGTCCCACCACCTCAAGCTGCTGTCTGGGTCCTTGGGCCGTTGCAGGACTGCCCCTGGCCTCTGTGACCCGGCCCTGCTGGCATCTGCCCGGCTGCTGAGATGTTCCCGCTTGCCCCCACCCCCACCCCTTGCCCTGGGCTGCAGACCCCTGGGGCTGGGCTTCCCTGGAAGCCCCCCCTCGCTGGCCTTCTTCCTGTGGCCTGACGGGCGGGCTCTTCCCCAGCGGACCGCAACCTGTGGAACCTGAAGCCCTTCACCACCCGGGACTTCTCCATCCGCTCGCTGGCCGACCGCCTGGGCGACTTGAACTATCTTAACTACGTGTTCCCCGACCGGCCCAAGGACGAGGTCTTCTCCAAGTACTACACGCCTGTGCTCGGTGCGACTGAGCCCCAAGATGCCCCCTGCCCCCCCACATCCCTCAGAGCCCCCCAGGGGCTGCTTGCCATGAGCTTGCTCCCTGGGGCAGTGGAATATGAGGGCGGAGGCTGCAGCAGAGGAGAGGGGAGGCGAGGGGAGAGGAGGGGACTCCTACCCTGCCTGCTGCTCTGGAAAGCTCCGGGCTCTGCGGGCTCTGCACCTGTGGCTGGTGTGGAATTCCTCGGATTCAGAGAACGTGCCCATTTTAGTCGGCTGCTCCCCTAGCCCCCACCCCCACCCCAGGAGGGCGGGCGTGCAGGAGGCAGGTTTGCGCCTCTTCAGTTTGGCCCCCAAGCTGTTGGTGGGTCTTGCCGCCGCCGCCGCTGCTGTCAGGACTTGGAGAGAGGACACCAGTGACCAGGACAGGAGGCCTGAGACTGGTTGGGACTGAAGCCAAGGGTCTTGGTGACCCTCAGGCGGGGCCCATCAGCGAGTCTTAATTGGGATCCTCGGGAAGTCTCGTCCCTGCCCGAGTCCCAATCAATCCGAGTACGGGCAGCTGCTGGGGTGGGTGGGGGAGGGTCCCAGAGGCCCTGCTCACCATGGCTCTCCCCTTGGTAGCCAAAGCCGTTGATGGATACGTGAAGCCACTGATCAAGCAGGTGGTCCCTGAGTAAGTGTCCAGGTCCCCGCTGGGCCTCCTGCAGCCTCTCCCACCCCCCACCTGGGTTCGCTTCGCCCCATACCACTGTCCCTCCCGTCCACAGCCCTGCGTGCCCAGGACACCTGGCTCGGCCCTGGGGAGGGAACGGGCTCCTCTGGGATGTGGCCAGGACCCAAGGTCAAAAAGAGGCCCTGTGTCCTGTACCCTGAGGGGGCCCCCCCGCCCCCCTCACACACACACTGAGGCTGCCCTGCTTGCTCCCGCAGGTTTGTGAATGCATCTGCAGACTCCGCTGGGGGCAGCGCCACCTACATGGACCAGGCCCCGTCCCCAGCCGTGTGCCCGCAGGGCCACTACAACATGTACCCACCGAAGTAGGTGGTGTGCCGGGGGGATTGAGGGGTGTGGGGAGTCTGTGGGGGGAGGGCAGGGGACTTGATCTCAGGCTAGACCCAGGACGGCGGGTGGACGAAGCGGGGTGCAGCCCCGGAGGCCCCAGACCACAGCCTCGGCCTGGCCGGGCTGCCCAGTGTGTCACGAGCAGTGCCGAGTGGCGGCTCGGTTAGCTCTGGTGCTGAATGGCTGAGACCCTGGAAGAATGACTGAAATTCCCCGATGCCTCGTTTCCTCACCTGTGCGAGCGAGGCAAGACCCGGGCTGTGCGGTTCCGGGAGGATTAAGGGGGCGGGCAGGTAGGTGCCTATCAGGGAGGGCCCAAGGACTCGACACATTGCAGCTGTTCACAGGATTGCTGCAAAGGCTGACTGCACAAGCACAGGCTGTGGCCGAACCAGCCTCCCTGGGAGACCCGGGGAGCACCCTCCTGCCCTGACAGCCGCGGTGCAGGGGTGGGGAAGGGAGGGGAGTGCTGTTGTTTTGGCAGCAGCTGGCTTGGTGGTTGTGTTTGTGGGCGTGAGGTGAGCCCCAGGGTAGTGAATGCCCCTCCCAGGAGTGGACAGGGCTGTGGGGGAGAGAGGGCTGGGAGTCGCAGGCTGCACTTCCAACGTGGACAGCACAGCTGGACCACACCGAGCATGCCACCACCCACAGTGGGGCTGAGTGTCTGGCCCAGGGGTCCTCAAACTTTTTCAACAGGGGGCCAGTTCACTGTCCCTCAGACCGTTGGAGGACTGGACTATAGTTATATAAAAAAAAAACAATGAACAAATTCACTGCAGGCCTGGAATGACTTGGTTGCTAAGCAGGACAGTAGCGGTGGCAAGAACACCCGGCGGGCCGGATTCATGTTCTCGGTGGGCCGCGTGTGGCCCGAGGGTCATAGTTTGAGGACCCCTGAAATGGCCTTCAGAACCTCTCCGGGGCGGCTGCCCAGGACAGAGATGTGTGGTTGGGAGAAGGACGGTTGCAGCTGCTCGCTGACTGTGGGGGTCACTGTGGTGTCGATCCTGGCTATGGCTGCCCTGTGTCACAGGTACAGAGTAGACCAGGCAGTGTTTTCTGGACTGTGACTTCCAGACCACCAGGCTGGTCTGCCTGGGCCCTTCCGGTGGTCCAACCACGGACCCTGCAGCTCGTAGCTCAGCTCAGGCCGGTTCGTGCTGCCCTGCAGCCCTGATCTAACTAAGGTACATACAGCGGGGGGCTCGCTGCCCCAACCACCTTTTTGCTGAGGAAGACAGCGATGGGAGACAGATTCCCTCGACACTCGGTGCAGGGGCAAGAGTCCAGACTAGAATTGAGGGTCTTCAATGGAGCCTGTTTCCCAGCTTAGGGGGGTGGGGTGGGGCAGGTCGGCGACCTGGGCAGACCAGCTCAAATGAGGAGTGGGCTTGGGGCCGGGAGGCCCCCTCTGACAGCCCCTCCCTCTCCGCCAGCCCCGACCCGGTCCTGGACCAGGATGGCGAGATCGACCTGGATGAGACCATGGATGTGGCGAGACACGTGGAGGAACTCTTACGCCGACCAATGGACAGTCTGGGGCCTCCCCTGACCCCCCAAGATGGCTTCTTCACCGCCGCCAGAGGCTCACTGTCCTGAGCGTCCGCACCTGGCCCTTCACGTGCCGTCAGAAGCAGCGTTCCACGGGAAGCGTGCCCGTTTTGACGGCAGCATTTCTGTGTCCGTGGCCTGCCTGCCTGCCTCTCCTTCCTGTGCCTGTGGCCTGCCGGCCTCTCCTTCAAAGCCTTGCCTTTCTGTCTTTGGATCGAGGCATCCGGGAGCCCACTGGGGTCATCTCTACCCTGAACCAAGACAGACTTTCTCTTCGGGCAGGTCCTCTCTTCGGGCAGGTCCTCCAGGCTGGCAAACAGATTCCTCCCACACCCTTCGTCTGCTCAGCAGTTTGGGGGGGAGGGGGGGGGCGGCAGGCGGTGAATCGTCCCAATGATCTGTCCCAGGAAGAGGCTGGCCCCGTCTTCAAGCTAAAGTGTTCCCCTCGGGAGCAGCTTTGCCGCCCCACGGTGTGTGTGCACTGCGTACACATCCACTCGTGCTCACGCCCCTGTGCCCGTCGGTTGCCCCCTCTCTCAGGAGGGAGTCTGGGCTCATCTGGGCTGGTGCCCCAGACTCCATCTCAGGAGTGTGGACTCCAGATGGTCGTCCCAGGCCCACTGAGAGTGTGTCTCAGCCACGGTACCTGCCTTCGTGTGGACGCTGACTCCCGGTGGCCTTAAGCACAAGACGCAAACCTCGCCGGGCGGCCGCCCGCCCATTCACCAGAACGTGCCAGCCCGTCGCGGGGGCTGTGGTGCCCGTCCAGCTCCATGAGGGTCGCCCAGGCCTCCTTGGCTCCGTGTGCCCAAGAGGATCTACTCCTGCCTCCGACGGAGTCATCCGCCTGCCTTCACCACAGACAAAGCCAGTTCTGGGCCCTGTCGATGCCGGGAGGCCAGCGGGACGGTCATTTCGGTTTTCAGTAGCTGGTTAGGGAGCAGGTCCCCAGGTCTTTCTGCCCCCTGGCCCCTGGGGGGTCCTGAACCCGCCAACCTTTCACGTCACAGCTGTTGGTGTTAACCCTTGCCCCCCTCCCCCTTCAGGGGCTCTCCGACCCAGTGGATCTGAGTCCCGCTGTGGACTCTGGGGTCTGGGGTCTTGAACCTGCCTTACCACTGTTCCCATTGCTGCTGTCTCAATCTGCCCAGCATCTGGCCCTGCTCCCTGAGGACGACCTTGCGTAGAGGTGGGACGGAGGCTCACAGCGGGTGAGCAGCCTGGGACTGAGTTGACCTTGGAAACAAACCCTGGGGGCGGGGGTCGGAGAGGAGTGGACTAGAGGGCATTGGGGTTTGGGGGAAAGTGCAGTGAGAGCCCAGCTAGTGTGGGGGGTGTGCCCCTCTGGAACCCGGAGTGGGCTCAGGCTCCTCTCCCTGCAGGGAGACGGCTCTGGGCCAGGCCTGGGCAACCTGTGTACCTCTGACCCAGGTGGCTTCGCCTGAAGTGCACCTGCGCCCTCAGATGGGCCATGACAACCAGGGGCTCCGAGGACCCTGCGGCTGGCTGTCCCCACTGCAGGCGCCACCCGCTGAGTTTGGCAGGAGGGAGGGGGCCGTCCCCAGCGGTGCCACCCTGGGGTGGGCACGGCGCACTGAACTGGAGAGGGGTGGGACGGAGAAGAGCAATTCTTTCGTACTCTGTACATAGACCGCACATCAGTGTCCGTGGAGACTTTTTGAATAAATTCTTTTTTCACACATTGACTGGTACGGTCCCTGGGCTGGGGAGCTGGCGGTGGGCCCCCGGGGAGGTAGGACGAATTCTTTTCCTCCTGTGTGCCTGTCTGTGGTGTGAGGGTTTTCTGGCCACCGCTGGAAGCCTGGGAAACCTGGGCTAAGGGCTGTTATCCACACGTGTCCTTGGACATGGGGCAGGGAGTAGAGCTCTGGGAACCTACAGAGAGGAAGGGGCCCCTGGAGCAGCTGCGCTGGGAGGGAGTCTACAGGCCGCGGATGAGGGCTGGTACCACGCAGCTGCAGGCCCTCCCCAGGCTGGGGGCTGCAAGCCCCACCCTCCCGGAGACGCGCAGGTGGCACCATCCCTTCCTAGGGTGGGTGCGCCCACCAGGCTGCTGGCTAGGACCAGGCCAGCTTAGAACCCAGCTGCAGCCAGTCTGGGAGGTGGGGGGAGCCTCCGGGAGGGGGGAGGCTGCTGAGC
>PVJH01048059.1:0-10986 GCA_004026705.1 Nesogale talazaci | reverse complement strand
CCCCCCCCCGCCCCCCCCTCCACCAGGGCCTCGGGAGTGCTGTCGTGGCTCCCTGGAGCAGGCCGACCTTCGTATTCCAGAGGTTTGCAGGCAAGGCCTCAAGGCCTGTGGACGGTCCTGGCCAAGTGAGAGGGAAAGAGCAGTTCCCCCCACCCCCTAAAGCCAAAGGCCCACCCCCTTGAGTACAGATGAGTAAACGGAGGCTCAGGGAGGTGGGAGGCTGCCCAAGGCCAGAGCAAAGCAAGGTGGAAGCTGGTTGTAGCTGGCAGGCCCGGCGCTGCTCCCCTGCACCGTGTGGTCTGCCCTGGCATGGTCCCTGCTTTGGTCAGCAACATGCCCCCAGACCAGTCTCCAGGCTGCACTCCGCTGCCTGTGGAGATGCTTCTCAAAGGCGAGAACCAGATGGGCCCCCGGCTCTCCTTCCCCAGACGCTGAAGGAAAGGGGCTCACCAGCTGGCCTCCACAGGACTACCGGCCCAAGCAGCCCCCAAACCTCCTGGCTCCCTGCTCGCCCCCAGTCCGTCTGGGCTCCAGGGCCCCGGGTCACTTACAATGGCCTTTTCCCGCCGCTTCCTGGCCTGCCGGACGCCTGGCGTTCCGTCTGCACACGGCCCTCTGCTCTCACGTCTGTCAGTGAACAAGCAAAGCAGAAGCACTCACTCTCCGAGAAGACCACAGGTCAGGGTGGCCCGGGGGGCGGGGGGGGGGGGACGGGGACGAGGGGACGGGGACGGGACGCTGCTGCCGCTGCGTCAGCTCAGGACTCACTCACTTGCTTGGTGGGGTGGGGCGAGCACTGTGAAAGCTCCCTCCTACCGATGCCCGGATGCCCCACTAGGGGTAGTGGCAAGCAGGGCAAGGGGGCCCACACATCCTGCGCTGCCTCTCTGCCCCCCCAACGCCCCGCCAGCTTCCTGCTGCACCCCAAGCCTGTTCTCTTAATGACTATGCTCTATGCCAAGAAGTATCTGGGGGCGGGGGAGGGGGGGAGGGTTTGCTGTGGGCTGGCTACCTGTTGACCTGCTAATCAGAAGGCCAATGGTTCGAGCCCACCAGCTGCTCTGCAGAGGAAAGACGAGGCCCTCTGCTCCTGTAATGGTGCATAGCTTTGGGGGCAGGCGGTTTGACCGGCCCCTGACTTGGAATGGACACATGGCATGGGCTTGGTTTTAAGTCTGGAGAGGTAGAAAGAGGCCGTTACCCCTAGCACCTTGCTTGACTTGCTGGAAGAGCCCAGGCGGGCCTCGCTGTGCCCCTGCTTTCCCAGGTGAGGAGCCAGGGCCCAGGTTCCAGAGCCGATTTGCTAGGCAGAGGGAACCAAAGACAGAAGCAAATCTCCTCGCTCGAGGCTCACTCCCCCTGCCGGTTGGCCCTGGGCTGAGGACAGTCCTCTGCCCTCACCGCTCTTGGACCCAGCTGAATGACCGGGCTGACCGACCCTTGGAGCCGGAGGGGCTTCTGCTTAACCTGCTTGGGCTGGAAGGGCGAGGAGGAGTGCGAGCAGTCCTGCAGCGCTGCCAGCTTCCGTCTGGCTCTTCTTGAGATGCACAGTGCCCGGATAGGAGCGGGGGTGTGCCCGTCACGTAATCTCGTGTCCCCTTGAGGGTCGGATGGGTGAAGGAGTGGAGTCTAGCCTGTCAATCAGGTCACAGCCAATGATGCCTTGTGGGCATGGCCTTCTCATGATGATTCTGGGGACTTCCTGTCTCTTGATTCTGCCATCAGAAGGAGCGGGCCACTCTCTCTGCTACACGTTCCTCTTGACAAGCTACATGGAGTCACGCTGACAAGAGCCAGAGCCTGGGGACATGTCCACTGCCACTGGACCCACAGGACTTTCCACCCACCGCCTGTCATCTCCCTGCATTTGGCATCACTGCACGTGCTGCCTGGGTCTGATGAGGAATGCATGCGCTAATAGCAAACTTAGGAACTTGATCCGCGCTGGGCTGGGATGTTTCATTGGTGCATAATTACTTCTTGATAAAAAGTTCTCTCACTACACATATGACAGTCTCTGGATTTGTTTCTCTGGTGGACCCAGACTAACAGAAGGGGCTCTGAGCCGGCAGCCTGGATTGGGTGCTGGCTCTCCCACTTCCTGCTGGTAACCTGGGTCCTGTGACTGAAACCCTTTAGGCTTCAGTTCTTCTAGAAAAAGAGGCACATCATGTGTACCTGTCTCCTGGGCCACAGGTGAGGCCGCAGCCAGAAAGTGCACGTCAGCGGCATCTGTTTACAGCATCTTTCTACTTCAACGCTCTGAGCCTCAGCTTCCTCACGGAGGAAGCAGGGGACTCGAGGCAGGTGTGCCCCCAGGCGCATCCAGGCTGCTCAGGCAGGGTCACTGTATGATCACATTCTCCCACGTGCCCTTCCCACACACAGAGCTTACAGTCAACAGAAGGCGCCATGAGCCTGTGTTCTTCAACTAGCTCAGAGCACTTCCTGTGGCTCCTGGGTGCCTGGAGCCCAGCCCAGAACGAAGAAGTATCGAGAGCTGCTGGCTAGGGTGACCAGGTACCAAGCGGACCAACCAACTTTCGCAGGGGCCAGAAAACAGCCTGCCCCCGCCTGGCCCACACTAGCACACACGAGAAAAGGGAGAGCCGGAGGAGGTGGTGAGGGAACTCTCACTCTGGGGAGCAGTCAGGGCAGGGCTCCTTTCCCTGAATTTCTAGAGCCTCTCCCACCCTCAGGAAACCACTCCCCTGCAGCTGTACACGGACACGTCAATGGACTCAATGGGAGAGGTTCTTTGGCTTTAGTAGAATGTTAAGCGTGAGGAGCCACGGGTGTAGCTACATCGATACAATGCCACGTTGGTCCAAGAAAGGATGTCTTTTCGTGCCCCGAATGCTCATCTCAGAATATGGCGCTCTGGGGACATCCTCATTTGGGAACTTGTTAGGAACGCAAAATCTGGGGCCCACCAACAGTGGACGCGCCATATAGATGTCAACTGCACTGCTCTCGACCCGAGAGCACCATCTAGTGGCCACCCTGGCGAACCTCCCCGAGGCGCCCCTGGAAAGAGTCAGTCCCATCCAAGCGGCAGCCAGGCGAAGCCTCTCCAGCCGTGTTCATTGCCTAAGGACGGAATGCGCACCTTTCCCCCCCAAGGCTGAGCAAGGCTGCCCTCAGCGACGTTTCCAATCCAGGCACTGCAGCACACCCCGACGTAGATTAGAGCCCGGGCAGCCCTCCTTTCCCTTATAAATGTCAGAAGGGTGCTGTAAGCGCGTGGGGACGAGTCTGACACAAACCCCGGTTGCTGTGCATTCTCGGGGCACACACACACACACACACACACACACACACACACACACGAGCAGAGAGAAGGTGAGCGGTGAGGCAGCTCATTCAGACCGAGGCCTAACTGCCTGCCGTGGGGCAGGCTCTCTGGGAGGCCTGGGGACCACCAGCCACACCAGGTGCCCGCCGCGCCCTCCCCTCCCCAGAAATCATGGGCCCTGTACCTGCAGGTCCTCCGGGCGGCTGGTGACCGGGACCGGCAGGAGGATGAGTCGGAGCTGGAGCGGCTGCGGGCACAGAGCTGCCGACTGGCCTTGCTGGGCGGGCTCTGGTAGGGGCAGTGGTCAGAGCGAGGGGGGCTGGCCCCCGAGTCCTCTGAGTCCTCTGGGAGCAAGCTGCTCTCGCCACTGCTGCTGCCGCTGTCCTCGAAGACCGTGTGGTACCCGGGGCTCTGGCAGGCGGCCGGCGCTTTCTCCTCCAGGGCACTCTCCAGGAGCCCGAAGTGCTTGGTGAGGCTGGCTCGGATCTCGTGGTCTCTCAGCAGCACGCTGTCCGTGGTGGGGGCGCTGGCCCTGCCGCCCTGGCCGGCTGCCCCTTGCTGGGGCCAGTCCTCCAGGCGCCCTGTAGACGGCTCCCAGGACTTCAGCACCTTCCTCTGCAGGGCGCCCTCGGGCTTCAGCACCTGGCAGTAGTCGTGGTCTCCAAAGGAGGAGGAGAAGGGGCGCTTCTGGCCCGCCTGGGCGGCCGGCGGCGGCGGAGGGGCAGCAGCATGCCGCAGGTGGGACAGGAGCTCGCTCCGCTCGGGGTGCTTCTTTGGCAGCTTGTGGGTAGCCCCTGCGGCCACCCCAGGCTGGTGGCCCTCAGGGCAGGGGAGGCTAGGGGCCGTGGTCTTGCCCGGACCCTGCTTGATGTCGGCCTTGAAGGGGTCCTCCTCTGTGGGCTTGTACGGGGGTGTGGTTGGTGGGGTGAGGCCTATCCGAGCAGGGGAGAAACACGTGAGTGCGGCGGACCGAGGGACGCTGGCCTTAGTTGGGGAGAGCGTGGAGAAGTCACCGACGTGCCACCGCTCCTCGGACCCAGGGGGATGGCAGGCAGCACTCGCTGACCACCAGAGTGCAGGCTGAGCCCGGAGGTGGTGTAGGCCTCAGTGCTCGGCAGAAGGCCTGGCCTGAGACAGGAAATCCACCTGCTAGCGCTTGGGTGGCCTGCTTAGGTACTCGGAGCCTCAACGCTACCCAAGAGACCGTCTCTTACTCAACAGGCATTCATTTGAAGAGCTCTTCTGTACTGCACCCCTAAACGCCAGCAGGCCCAGCACCACAGGTACCCCACCCTCACACCTGCACTGTACCAGCAGTGTCCCCAACGCTCCTGCGCCTGAGCGTCTCCCCTGTCCCGCGCAGTGCGCCACGCGAACGTCCCCCACACGATAAACTCCTCTCTGGAGCTCGCCGACGTCCTGTGCCCCTCGCACTGCCCGCGGGTCTGGGATGGTTCTCTCCTGACCCCGACTCTAGTGCCCTCAGACAAAGCTCAAGCAGTCCCCACCCCAGGCCTTTGCTGCTGCCGCCGGCTGGCAGAGGTGCCCGTGTTTGCCTTTCCCCAACGTAGTCATTTGTCAAACCCGGCTCACAGGTGCCCTGGGAGCCGACTGAACCTGGCACACCTGGGCCCGTGGGAGGTGGACGCCTGTCCGAGAAGGAAAATGCAGGGGACTTCTGCTACGGCGGATAGAAGGGGAGACTGCCCGCTGCCAGAGGTGGAACACTGGGGAGGCCAGCGAAAAGCAGGGCCACCCCACAGGTTCCCCGAAAAGCTGCTGGACCATGCCCGCAGGGCCGGGTGGCATGCCTGGTACCCAGAGTCCTCTAGGGGCAACTGGATTATCTCCTTTGTGTCTGACCCTGACGTACCCGCTGCAGGCCCCCGAGCAGCTGGCCGTCTTCATAATGCCCTTCCCGTGCACCCCAGCACCCGGGGCCCCTGTGGTCAGCCCACCATGCGGGCCCCCATCTCACCTGCTGTGCCGCAGAGCTCCACGGTTAGGGTGTGCTCGAAGGTCTTCTTGTCAAAAGGAGGGTGACTAGGGGAACCGGAGAGGACAGACAGGACAGAAGCTGGTCAGCAGCAGGCTCCTAGCACACCCCAGCCACGCAAGGGACTGGGGGGAGACTAGGATGGACCCCAGGTTCCACTGACCACAGCAGTGGGGTCTGAGGAGAAAGTGGAGGGACCCCATCCTGGTGGTTAGAGGGACTCTAAGCTGCCTGGTGCAAGGAGACACAGGCTAAGTTTGCTGCAGGGGGGAAGGAGGGTTGGGGAGAGATGTCACCAGCCTTCTTATTTTACAGTTGAAGCCAAAGAATCTGTCCAGAGTCACAGGCCTTCACCAGGGCTGCCCTCCCTGCCCCCCACCTCCAAAGGAGAGATCACTCCAGGGTCCCAAACAAGGTAGCCTGTGAATCATCCGAGGCCTGAACACCCCTTCTTGCTCCTGGGCTTGCAGGGATTGAGGGAGCCCAGCTTCTGAGGGGGTGGGTCAAGGCAGGGCCTGGGGACGGGAAGGAGGGGACCCCACCCTCCACCCCAACAAGATGGCCTCAGGGAAGGGTCCAAAGACTTTCTAAAGATCATCTACCTTTGAGACAAGGCCAGCATGAGGCACCTGGGAGAGTCTGCAAAGAAGACAAAACAGAAGACAAGCGTTGCCCACATGGCACCACTAGCGTGTCTCCCCACCCCCATCCAGTTGCCTCTCAGTCCAGACGCTCATGCAAATGTAAGGGAAGAGGGATCATTTAAAGCCCCATCTCCCTGGGCTGCTCTGAGCCCCTGCAGTTAATGGCAGGGTTGGGTGGGTGTGAGGGGAAGGACCTGGGTCTGGCTGGGCAGCCATGGGTCTGAATCCTGGCCTGCTGCTCACTGGACAGACGCGGGACTAACGCTGGGCTGATCCCCAAGTATCCCTGCACCCGAGCTCCTGCATCCTAAAGCAGGCTTAGAAAGATGCCTCATTGGGCTGAGCCTTGGTGGCATAGTGGTTGAGTGCAGGACTGCGGCCCCATTGGCTTGGCAGTTCAAATCCAGCAGCGGCTCTCCAGGAGCAAGGCTGGGTAGCTCCCAGGACCACCAGAGGGCAGCGATGCAAAAAAAGAAAGAAAGAGGGCTTATGACGGAGGGGGACTGGGGAGCACATGGCCCGCGGTGGGGCCTGGGGTACCCGAGGGAGCTGTTGATCTTGGCTTAGACCAGTCCCGGGCACAGCAGACACCTCGTACTGCTGCCATCACCACCACCACTAGCCTTAGGGTGGGGAGCGGACCCTAATAAACAAAACCAAAAATATCATCGTGAAGTTAAAGCCACCGGCTCCCATCATGCCTCCTGTCCATCACCCAGTAAGCTTTCTCGATAGCACTGATCACAAGGGGCGATGACCTCCCCCTTCGTGCAGGTGTTAAGGTTGCCGGAGGCCTCACTGAATGAACCACAGGCCCCGGGCGGGTAGGCAGGCCTCTCACTGAGATCGCAGTGGCAGACTCGGAGACGGACCGGCGTCTCGGGAAGGTGGGCTCCCACTCTCCCAGAGCTCGCAGCCAGGGAGGAGATGGCACGTGCCCAATATCACACAACGCCTGAGGGTGGGGAGTGGGGGCCCGGGGCTGCAGGGCTCCTGGATCTTGTCCAGTAGGGCGTGTTGCACTCCATCCCTCCCCCCTCTCTTGCTGGCCACCGACTCTGACTACCTTGGGCAGGGAGCCGCGGACAGCTGGGGTCCTCTTCCATGTCCCCACAGCCGCTCTCGCAGGGACTTTCCAGAGCCGGGGTTTGGGCTCCCCGCAGGAGCTGCTGGCCGTGGGCACTGTCCTCAGCGGTGGGGCTGCCCAGCGCCCCCTCTGTGACATACGCCTCGGGGGCCAGGCCCGGGGAGGGCAGGGCCCCCTGGGGTTCTGCAGAGAGCAGGGGCTCGTCCGTGAAGGTCAGCCAGGGGCCCAGCTCGGGGTTCAGCCTCCGCGAACGCCGCACGGGACACACAGAATTCTCCAGCTTCCGGCCCAGCTTGGTCCACGGCGAGCCTCGAGCCTGCCTTCTCCTGCCCCACTCCTCCTCCTCCTCCTTTTCTTCATCATCATCATCATCATCATCATCGTCGTCATCTTCATCTTCATCGTCGTCATCCTCCTCCTCCTCCTCCGCTTCGCCCTCCTCTTCCTCCTGCAGCCTGGCAGATGGGCGGGCAGCCCCTTTCCTGTCCAACCGCAGAGGACGCAGGCTTGGCCTGGGCCCCGTGCTCCTGGGCGAGGCTGTGATCCTCACCTCCTCCACCAGCGCTGGGTGGCTAGGGGAGGCCTGGCTGTCCCTGGGGGCCCTGGGCCTCGGCCGGGCTGTGAGGGAGGCGTAGACAGGCGTAGACAGGCGGTAGGGTTTGCTGACATCACAGAGGACATCTTGAGCCAGAAGTTCCCTTAAGATGGAGAACTCTGCCCAGGGTGCTTTGGAAGGGTGCTGGGTCCGAGGCCGGACTCTGTTCTGTTTGGAGGGGGCGCTACAGGACTGGGGGGTGGGTTCTGAGGCCGGCAGGGGCAGCTTCCTTGCGGGGAGGCAGTAGGTGTGCATGTAGCGGATCAGTTGCACCATGGCCTGCATGTCCTCCGGGGCAACCTGGTTGCTGGGATCTGCCCTGCCGGGCACTGGGGAGTCCCGGGGGGAGGCTGGGGAGGGCTGGGGGCTTGGGCAGTCCTCACTCAGCTCCCCATCCTCCCTGGCAGGGAGCCGGGGACTCAGAGGGGCTGGTGGCTGCGGGGCCCTCTCTGGGGAGCAGCTTTTGGCCTGGGGGCAGGAGAGCACTGAGGTGAGGTGCTTATGTAGTTCTGTACAGCTCCGGCTCTGAGGCTGCGTCAGGGGGCTCTTCTTCGCCTGGGTGCTGTCCATCTAGAGGGAAAGAGGCCCAAGTCATGAGGGGCCCACGCTGTCCCTCCCTTCTGCAGTGGCTCTCCCTGGGCCATCCCACCGCCACCTGCACTCGCCGGGGCTCAGCCTCGTCTCAGCGGCTGGCACTGGTAGGCGCTTGGTCGAGAGGGATAAAGGGGCCCAGCTCCCCTAACAGGTCTGTTGGCCAGGCATCTGGCTCTTGAAGACCCTCCCAGATTCACTGTGGAGACCCTCCTTGCTCCCTACCCCACCCAAATAGCACTACATTCCTCTGTAATCGTTGGAGATTAGTGGGTGCCTGGGGCTTGGCGTGGGAATAGCAATGGCTTGGGAAAGGAGGGGGGGTCACCAAAGACCTCTGTGGGGTGATGATGGTGTTATAAACCAGGACTAGGGTGGGGTGGTGGTGGGGGTTGCATCCCTGCAAGTTGAAGATGATGGATGTGTATTCTTTAAAAACAGATGAATAAAAAAAAAAAACACAAAAAATTCTAAGGAATCGTTTTATGGGGCTATAATTCACAAGAGGACACGGCTCACCCATCGAAAGGGCACAAGTCAATGGTGGTGTCGTTTTAGTAAATTTATACCGTTTGCCGCCATCACCACAATCCGTTTTAGAACACATCGCCACATGTTCCCACCAGCTAGTGCCCATTAGGAAAAAAACAGTGGATTTTAGGATATGTAAGTGGTACCTAAGTAAAGCTGTCAAAAAACAAAACCAAACCCAAGCCTGCCAACCCGCTAGCCAGCTCACTCCCTGAACCCACAGTGGAGATTGGAACTCCCAGGACAACCCTTCCAGGTCACTGTCCCCCGTGTCCACCTCGTTAGGAGCCCACTGGTCTCCAGAGGGCAACGAGCTGGCCACGCAGTGGGGCTTGACCACCACTGCTCTCTGGGGTGAAAGGGGCGTGGGTTCCAGGAGCTCAGCTAAAAAGGGGTCCCTACACTGAGGAACCTGGGTACTACCCCCACCGCCCGCCCCTACATTCTGGCCTTACCCCTGAGGGTGTGGAATTGTAGCCACCCTCTCCCGCAGGGACCACGGGGCCGGGTGCAGGTCAGGGATACGTGGGGTCCCTGTATGACACTCACCGAGGCTGGGGCAGTTAAAGGGACTTGCTTTGACGCTGGGTGTTCACCGCTTCTTAGATACCTCAATTCCATTTGGGAGCTCCCACAGCCCCCCTCCACCTGGACTCTGACCCTCCCTGCCAGGCCAGCACTGGCTGGCATCCTCTTTGCCCCTCACACCTGTCAGGCGTCCACCACCCTCGCCAAGACGGCCCTGCCTCCCCACACCTGCGCACACGGCCTGGCTGGTGCAGGAACCTTCCCCGACCACGCCTCCCCCGAGGCAGCCGGTCATCTTAGAAATGACTCTATCTTTCCGTCTGGGTCTGGATCCTGCTAGCACGTGCCCCTGAGGGCAGTCCGCTTCTTTGTCCTTGCTGGACGGACACGGAACAAGTGCCTGCACCCTGAGACTAAGATGGATGCCTGTGACACAGCCCAGGCTGGCCAGGTCTGCAGTGGGGATGTCCATTCGACCAGCTCTGGCGGGAGGGTAAGCAGGAAGACCAGCTGGAGTGTCCTGGGGCCCTGGGCCGGCATGGGGGCAGGGAAAGAAATACCTTGACACAAAGCCGCTGACTTTTCGACCTGGGACCCGCCTGCCGCCAGGAGGCCCCATCCTTCGGGAGGCCAGAGGTCGGCGTCGGGGAGGATGTGGCCAGGAGCAGCTTCTGCAGCTGGCGAGGAAGCAGAGAGGAGAGCGACACTCAGCCCGAGCCCCAGGCCTGGCCACGGCAGGGAGGGCACAGGAGGTGCACCAGACGACCAGGGACAGCGCTCCCACACAAGGGCAGGGAGTCCGACACGCCCCGGCACAAGGACCCCCGAGGAAATGGGAATCCTTTTGGGAAATGATGACAAGAGCATGCAGGAGAAGCCCCAGCAGGTCTGCGTCACGTCTGTCCGTTCTACTTGTCAAACGTCTCATCTGTCCTTGACTGGGGTACTGTGCACATGCTGTGTGACAGGGTGGGGTCCTGCGAAAGCTGGACGCTGGGTGAGGCAGAAACCTGCCAGAGACGGAAAAACAGACCCTTCTCCACTCGCAGAGAACACTACCTCCGTGGAGGACTGGGAAAGCTGAGGAAGCCCCATGGCGTTCCGGCACCCCCTCAGGTTGCACTGGGCCCACCCCTGTAATGTCTGGGGTGCCAGGGCCACGCGGTTCTTGGATGTGGGATTCCACCTGATGGCCCTTTCGCGTCTTCGTATTGCCTTAAAAGTGGATGACTTATGTGTAACAAGTTGAAAGCAAAATAACACCCTCTTGCAAACATGTACTGAAGGGTGGATGAAGACAAGTCTCCCCGTCCCTCCCCTGGTCCCCCCACCCCCACGCCCCAGGCAGCTACTGCGACCCACTTCCTGTGGTCTGACCCCGAGGAGCACTGTGAGGACACAGGACACATCTGTGCATGTCACCTCTCCTCCACCCCGTTATTTTTACACAGCCCAAAGCAGAAAAGCCAGAGTTCGTCTGACTTTTCACACTGACTATCGCCACTACTAAAGACTATTATTAGAAACTACTAAACTTCTAATAGAAAAGGAACTTGACCTGGTTTAAAAAAAAACAAAAACCCAAAGATATTTCTCTAACTCCGTGGTTCTCAACCTGTGGGTCGCAATCCCTTTGGGAGTGAAACAATCCTTTCACAGGGGTCGCCCAATTCATTACAGTAGCAGAATGACAGTAAAGAAGGAGTGATGAAAATAATT
>PVJH01048058.1:0-10986 GCA_004026705.1 Nesogale talazaci | reverse complement strand
GTGCCATTTTTGCAAACTGGCTAACAGGTTCCAGGGGAGTTTTCTCATTCGCCAGTGGTCCAGGCTGCCTTCATCGTGAGCAGCACGACACACCGCAAGCTGCCGATGGTGAGCTGGTCACGCTCTAGAGAGGTGGGTCTCAACCTTCCCAGTGCCGCCACCCTCATGTTGCTGTGACCCCCGAACCATACAACTATCCTCCTTGCTACTTCTTCTTTTTTTGTTTTTTGTTTTTGGGGCATCACTGCCCTCTGGCGGTGGGAGTAGGAGACCCAGCCTCACTGCTGGATTTGAACCTCCAACCCAGTGGGCCGCAGTCCCGCGCACAACCACGACGCCACCGGGGCTCAGCCGAGACTGTAACTCTCTATGGAAGCAGACAGTTCCATCTTTTTTTCCCTTGGGGCAGCGAGTTTGAGCTGCTGGCCCTGTGGTTTTACCCACCACGCCACCATGACTCCTTAAAAGTCCAAGGATGACACAAACACACAAACACGAGGCGAAGGACTGTAATCATCCGCTGCCTCTCTCTGGGGCCCCCTCACTCAGAAATCACAACCACTGGCATACATTTTCCATTAGGAAGCAATCCAAAAGCGTGTGCCGGAAAGCATGAGAGAGACAGCGAACGTCTTGCCCTACAAAGGACAGCGTGATCGCAATCATATGCTAGCCAAGCTTTCAATCAGAGCAGAACTGACCCAGGCCTGGTGGACAAAGAAAATACTTACATTTTGAAAAGTCTGCCCTGAGGTTTACAAAATGCTGCTTTGCTGTCCATGAGCAAGTAGAACAATATTATTGACGTGGTCACCGGCTGGCCGATTTTTACCCATTGGAATCAGAATGGACTTGATGGGAGTTGGTTTGGGTTTGGGGTTTTTAGCGTTCCGGTAGAATGCAAAGTCAGATGTAAGTGTAAGAGGTAAAATACTTAGATACCTATTTTCCAATAAGTGACATATATATATATATATATATATATATATATATATATATATATAAATCTTTATGGGAACAGACAGCTTCACCTTTCCCCCTAAGATAAAGAGACCAGATTTTAAGCCGGACACCATTGACCACGGGGAGGGGGTGGTTCTTGATTAAAAATTTGGTCTACCTGCATACAATTGATGCATGTATGGACCGTGAGGGGAGATGTATGAGTCCCCAATAAAATGATTCATTAAAAAAATGGGGGGAGGGGGGGCTGAGCCCCGGTGGCATAGTGGTTGTGCGAGGGACTGCGGTCCACTGGGACGGAGGTTCAATTCCAGCAGTGGGGCTGGGCCTCCTACTCCCACCACCGGAGAGCAGTGATGCCCAAAAAAAAAAAAAAAAAAAAATGGGGGGAGGGCTGAGCCCCGGTGGTGTAGTGGTTGTGCGCGTGACTGTGGCCCACTGGGACGGAGGTTCAATTCCAGCAGTGGGGCTGGGCCTCCTACTCCCACCACCAGAGAACAGTGATGCCCCCCCAAAAAAATGGGGAAGGGGGAAAGAGGAGCTTTTTCCAAGGGCTCAAGTGGAAAATATTTGGAAACGAATATGGCAACATGTGTACATGTGCTTGATACAAATGATGTATTGAATATTATAAGAGCTGTAAAAACCTCCAATAAAACCACTGGGAAAAAATTAGTCTCTATGGAGCAACAAAAATGTTCACAGAACGCAAAAATAGTATTGTAATTATTTATTTAATTTTAAAATGCCATGGGACGCGGGACAAATTGTTAAAAAGCGGGATGTCTGGTCACCTTACCCTAAGAGAAACTGTCTTTGCACAATGTAAAGCACGATGCTTAGCCCAGGACACCACCAGCTCCTTATTTGTGGGCGAGAAACAAAAAATCTGATTGCAGTTTGGTTAAACATCTGCAGATCATAGAATTCCTTAACAGTTAGCCACAGCTTCGGCCCAGTGTCTAATTCCGGCTCAGACCTGTGCGACACTTCACTTGTGACACAAGATGGGTGTCACTCATCAGAGTCTGTGATGTCCTCATGGGACCATCCCCCAAGCGTGGGTGGCAGCATTTGTCCTGTTGCTGATCCGGCCCGCCAGCAGGAGGGAGCCTCTAGCCAGGAGAAAGGCACTCTCAGATGGGCTTTTCTTAAATTTGCCAACATTGGCTCTGACATCAGGAAACAAGGAAGTTCCCCTCAGTCTGTGTGCTGTAGTAGCTGGTTTCTTCTCGCAGGGCAGCGTAGGCATCATCCATGCCAGACAGCCTGCAGTACGCAGGACACCCCACACACACAACCTCCAACCTCCTCCCCCCCACCCCCCGGCCCCGTTAGCCATGCTGATATGACTACAGCGGCCCACACAATGAGACAGTTTGTAAAAGATCCTTTTGGGACCCAGCTCACCCTATCTCCTGAGTCTGTCCCTGGCAGCACTCACACCACTTCCTGTTGCAGTCCGGTTAAGAGGCTTGTGGGGTCTCTCCTCACCCAATGGCGGGGTCCCAGGAGGCAGCCTCCCGGCTCCCTGGCTTTGAGTGCACTGTCCTGCACTCGAAGCTCAGGCACTGCTCCCCACTGAAGCTTCCACGCTCACTGGGGCAAATGCTGTCTTGCCCTAAGAAGTGGATCAGACCCATTTGGGGAGGCGGGGGATGGTGATGGGTGTTGGGGTCGGGGGCTAGGACTTGGAGTCCCCAGATGCAAACCAAGGCCATCATTACCCCCTGTCCCTCACCTGGGTCCACTCACACCTAGGTCTGAGGAAATCAGACTGTCACAAATCTTTCAGCTCTCCTGTTCACCTCCCGCCACATCAAGACACAGGTCTCATTGTTCTCCCCGGCGTCTCTCTGGGGCTCCTAACCCCTTAGTCTAAAAGCCTGATTTCTTTTCATCCTCTGATGGCTATTTCCTTGTTCTCTCTCTTATCAATCCCGGATGTATTTCCCAAAGGGCACTGGAAGGGTGAGGGTGGGATTTCTGGAACCAGACCATTGTCCCAGCTTTCCCGTCTCCTGCATCACTGCTGTGAGATGCACTTCCTCCTCTCTCGGGTAAACGGTAATCCTTTCCTAGAGCTTAGTTCAAGTGTCACCTCTGCAGCTGCCAGGAATGTCTCTTCAGCTCCCTGCCTGTGAAGAGCTTTCCTGCTTGTTCTTTTTTTTTTTCGGGGGGGGGGGGCATCACTGCCCTCTGGTGGTGGGAGGAGCCCCAACCTTTGCTCCTGGGAGCTGGAATTGAACATCCATCCCAGTGGGCCGCAGTCCCGCGCACAACCACTACACCACCGGGGCTCAGCCCTCCTGCTTGTTCTTAACCCCCAGCCTTTCTGCACACCTTTGTCATCCTTTGCCTTACAACACAGGGACGGGGGCACTCATTTCCCCCTATCTAAACTGTGAACCCCATGATAGCAGGCACCCTATCTCTTTCTTGTGTCCCAGAGTCTGTCTCCCTGCTTGTTAATACACAGCAGGTGCCCCAGCCCCTGTCCTTGGTCCTGGGGACACCCCGAGAGCCATCTGTGCCTGGGAGAGAGTGCAGCGAGCCGCCATGGCGTGTCCCTGACTCGTTGCCACCAGCTCCTTGGAGCTTCCTGCTCTTGTAGAGGCTCTAAGGGTGGGTTCAGGGGACTGAAATGATATAGTGTTTGTCCGGGGAGACTAGAGAAACACATTCATAAACACGCATATGTATACAAGGAAGAGGTTCATATACAAGAAGAATGGAACATCAAGAAAGCATCCCAACCCAGTCCAGTTTAAGTCCATAAGTCCGATATGAGCCCATATGTCTGATACCAATCCAAAAGTCCTCTTCAGACTCATGGAGCACATGCAATGATGGCAGGACAATCACAGGCCAGTGGGAGCAGAGTCTTGTGTATCCAGTGGTGGTAGAAGCTTCTCAGTGTCAATAGGGACCTCTCTGGGGCTTCTCAAGCATCTCAGCGCTGACAGGAGTCTCCACATGACTCTTTCAGCTTCAGAGCTGTCTGGATCCTTCAGGGGAAGCCCAAGTGGCTTCTCCCCCGGGATGTCTCACAGGAAGCCCGCCTTGTGTCTTGTCAGTAGAGAGGTTCCAAGGGGCTGAGTCAGAGCGTTTCTCACCTCCAAGGGGAAATACCTCGAGATTTCCCAGAATTCTCAGAGAAAGCCATGCCCACACAGAGGTCTCATTGACTGTCTCCAGATTGACAGGCTAGACTCCACCCCTACACTCCCAGTCATGAAACTATCACAAGAGTACATGACTGCCACAGATATTAAGATTCAAAACCAAAACCAAACATCCTGCTCTTTGTTCCCAGAGAAGACTTTGGGATTTTTGAGGCTCAGATGTTGGAACCAAGGATGAAAAGACCGACCCCAAGCCCCCTACCACCACGCACCAGGGCTGGAGGCCCCGTCGTTCTCAGTTCTGGACATCAGGACCACTTGTCTTTTGCGATGCTTCCCCCCTGGAAGGTGGGCAGAGCAGCCGCCTTGTTGGATTAAATCAAGCAAAGAGGAGGCCTCGTCCTCCATGCCGCCCCAAGGAAGGGCGCCAGGGTAGAGGTCTGAGGAGGGAAACAACCCTCTTCGGTCCCCCTGAAGTCAGGAGCAAGTGCTGCCTACCTCACACGGCCCCGCTTCTTTCTTATTAAAAAACAAACAACTGTGGGAGGAAGAGAAATATGGGGAGCTGGTACTGGGGGCCTAAGTGGAGGGAGGAAGTTTTGAGAGTGATGATGGCAACAGGTGTGCAAATGTGGCCTGCATACAATTGATGCATGGATGGATTGTGATGGGAATTGTAGGAGCCCCCAGAAAAATGATTTATAAAGAAAAAAAGGAGGGGGGGAAAGAGGAGCTTATACCAAGGGGTCAAGTAGAAAATATTTGGAAAGGAAGATGACAACATGTGTACAAATATGCTTGATACAGGGGCTGAGCCCCGGTGGCGTGGTGGTTGTGTGCGGGACTGCGGCCCACTGGGACGGAGGTTCAATTCCAGCAGAGGGACTGGATCTTCTACTCCCACCACCGGAGAGCAGTGATGCCCCCCCCCCCAAAAAAAAAAGTTATTTTAAAAAAAATCAATGAGAAATAATACCTGTTCAAATGGGTAACACACCCCCTCCCCATAACAACAACAAAACTATAGACTTGCAGCTAAGCATGATGGCAGCAGCTTACATGTTCTATATAGCATGTGACGAAGCAGGTTTCTTTATGTGGGCTTTTGCTGTGGTTCTTTGGAAAAATCGTTTCAGAGGCACTCTCAGATCCCTGGGGAATTCCCCGGGCCTTAGCTTTCTACCACAGAAGGCATGTTATTTTTGTGCCGGCGGATTGACATCTTCTGGATGAACTGTGAGCAACTTGGGCCTTGATACTTTTTGTCTGTTCCTGGGTTGCAAGCTAGTCTGTGATTGGTATGTACTTTGCAAGCAATTGAGCATCTATAGCCTACTATGCAAACAGGGTCTCTGTGACTTTGAGAGGGGATTGGTCAGTTCAAGGTCTTGGTGGGAGAACCATGCTTTGAAATAGAAAAGATGGGGCTGAGCCCCGGTGGCGTAGTGGTTGTGCGCGGGACTGCGGCCCACTGGGACGGAGGTTCCATTCCAGCAGTGGGGCGGGGCCTCCTCCTCCCACCACCGGAGAGCAGTGATGCCCAAAAACATACAAACAAACAAAGAGAAATAGAAAAGATGTTAATGGATATAAGTCAATATAAAAGCAAAGGTTTTTCAGACAGGAGGAAACAGGAAGGAACAAGAAGAAAAAGAGGCAGAGAGAGGAAGCAAGGAGCCTTCTCAAAGAGCTGTGCCACAGTCAAGGGCTACAACACTGAAGACAGAAGACCAGGCCCAGAAGGGGCCCAGCGGCAGACCAGTGATGACAAGCCAGGGAAGGGTCTTGAGGCAGAGTCCCTGGTGACAGGCCTAGAGGACAGTGTCCACAGGGGTGAGGGGGGGGGGGGTGGCGAGGGAACAGTTAACCGGAGCCGAGAGATCTGTCCTGAAGTGAGGGGAGATTTTGCTCACTCACTTCCTGATCTTTTTTCTTTTTAAAAATCATTTTATTGGGGCTGAGCCCCGGTGGCGTAAGTGGTGGAGTGCGGAACTGCAGCTCGCAGGCTTGGCGGTTCAAATCCAGCGGCGGCTGGGTAGCACCCACGACCACCAGAGGCAGTGATGCCCACAAACAAATAAATAAATAAAATAATAAAATAAAATAAAATAAAATCATTTTATTGGGGTTCAGACAACTCTAATCACAATCCATCCATCCATCCATTGTATGTGAAGCACATGTATACATTTTTTTTGTTTGTTTGCTTTCTTTTTTGGGGGGGGCATCACTGCCCTCAGGTGGTGGGAGTAGGAGGCCCAGCCTTTGCTCCGTGGAGCTGGAATTGAACCTCCGTCCCAGTGGGCTGCAGTCCCGCGCACAACCACTACGCCACCGGGGCTCAGCCCAGCACATGTATACATTTGTTGCCTTTCTCATTCTCAAAACATTTGCTTTATACTTGAACTCCTGGTGTCGGTGCCTTACTTTTTCCCTCCCTCCCTGCTCCCCTTTCCCTCATATACCCTGATAATTTATAAATTATTACTTTGTCATATCTTGCACTGTCTGACATCTCCCTTCACCCTCTTTTCTGTTGTCTGTTCCCCAGGGAGGAGGTTATATGGAGATCCTTTGATCGGTTCCCCCCCCCTTTTTTTTTTTTGTGGGCATCACTGCCTCTGGTGGTCGTGGGCGCTACCCAGCCGCCGCTGGATTTGAACCGCCAAGCCTGCGGGCTGCAGTTCCGCACTCAACCACTTATGCCACCGGGGCTCAGCCCGGTTCCCCCTTTCTACCCCACCTTCCCTCCACCCTTTCTGATTTTTTTTTTAGGGGGGCATCACTGCCCTCAGGAGGGAGTGGGAGGCCCAGCCTTGCTCCTGGAGAGCTGCTGCTGGATTTGAACCGCCAAGCCAGTGGGCAGCAGTCCCGCGCTGAACCACTATGCCACCGGGGCTCAGCCCTCTTTTCTGATCTTTTTAAAAAAATCCTTTTACTGGAGGCTCCTACAGCTCTTATCACAATTCATCCATCCATTGTGTCAAGAACAATTGTACATTTGTTGCCATCATCATTTTCAAAACATTTTTTCTACTTGAGCCCTTAGTATCTGCTCAGTTCCCTCTCTCCTCCACCCTCCGTTCCTCATGAACCCTTGATAATGTATACATTTTGTCATGTCTTAACACTGGCCACTGCCTCCCTTCACCCACTTTTCTGCTGTTTGTCCCCCTGGGAGGGGATTACATGCCGATTTTTGTGATCGGTTCTCCCTTTCTCCCCCCACCTTCCCCTTACCCTCCTGGTATCGCTGCTCTCATCATTGGTCCTGAGGGGTTTATCTGTTCCGGATTCCCTGTGCTTCCTGATCCTAATGCCAAGTTGTAGCCTGTTGATCCAGATCCCACGTGTACCCTGTTACTTCCTTAATAAACAGTGTAACTGTAGTTTCAAGTGGTTAAACTACTAACCTCATGGCCTGCGGGTTCTGGGTGGCCATTACAACAGATTATCCACCGCAGAAGGGAAGTGGGGAGCGCCGTGGGAGGGAGGGACAGTGCCATTGGTAACAAGGCTGGAGGGTGGAGGTGCCTGACCTCCCCTCTCGGGAATCCGCTCTGGACTGACTTGAATTACCATCTCTCTTGAGGTTGGACAGGTTCTTGTGTTACTTCCGTCACTTTACATAGGGAGATGATAAAATAGACCACAGGAGAGTAAATAAATCACCATGAAAGATCATCACACACAATACATAAGTATTTATTTTTAAATGCTTTACATATTTTTACATTTCTATTAGGAAATGTCTTCTTGTTTAATGACTGGAGGAAGAAAAATCCCCCCACTCACCTCTTCCTTTAGAATTATATTAGTTTGCCAACAGCTAATGTACTTGGCTTTTTTAAAATTCGAAAACCATTGTATTGGGAGCTAATTCAGGTATTATATCATTCCATAGTTCAATCACATCAAACAGTGATGTACAATTGCCACCACAATCAGTTTTCAAACATTCTCTTCCTTCTTGAACTCCTGGAATGTACTTGGTTTTTTTTAACCATAAGGTTGGAGGTTGGAGTCCACTTAGCTATGCCTACCAAGAGAGGTCTAGTGATCAACCCAAGAAAACCTCACTCACAGAGTACAGTCCTCCAGGGACACATACGGAGGCCCCAGGTGTCAGTGTCAGCTTCATGACAGTTGGGACTGTTAAGATTAATTCATGGATGGGATGATTTCGCTCTGAAAACATTCAGTTCAGGCTGAGACCTGGTGGCATAGTGGTTGTGCGCGGGACTGCGGCCCACTGGGATGGAGGTTCAATTCCAGCTCCATTGGAGCAAAGGCTGGGCCTCCTACTCCCACCACCAGGGCAGTGATGCCAAAAAGAGGAAAGAAAAAAAAATTCAGCTCATTCTTAAACTCTATTTTATATTAATGCTGTCTTTCCATGCAAACAGCATGAAATCAAGGCATGCAGTGCTTAAGTATGGGTGACCATCTTTGTCTGGTGATGGGCATTCGAGGACATTCTCTTTGCCTCACACACCTCCCTCCTAGAATGTCAGCTGAGTGGACGCATGGGAAAGAGGGCATTGTGAAAACAAACTGTACTCACATATCATTTTAAATGATTTTCACGATAAAAAAATTTAAATTAATAAAATATAGTCACTCTGAAGAGTGTGACCCAGCATCAAACATGGATGGCTTGAAAAGAAGGGAAACGTTTCCTTTTCCTCTTCCCTGCTGGAAGAGTCGGGCTAGAAGTAGAGCTGGGAAGGGAGACATGGATGGTAGTAGGAGTTGGGGAGCCTCAGTGGCCCAGGGCAGGGTGACAGAGTCCACAAGGGACGAGGAGGTGTCTTCACAGGAGGGGTCAGCTTAGGATCCTGTCAGAGCCAGAGTGGGCTCCATCGGGCAGGAATTTACGAGATGGACAGCTGGTGCAGAGGGGAGTGATCGGATTAGTAAACATTCATGATAACCGGAGCCATCTTCTCGCTGTTGGGGAAGGCTATTTGCAGTTGCGCAAACCTGCTAGCAGTGAGCACCTCGAGGAGCTGGACACAGCACGCCAGCACCGCCTCCCCAATCGGGGGCGGAGTCTCCTTCCAGAAATGGCAGCCTATGGCTGGGGCAGGTGAAGTACAGATCTCATCCTGCCAGAAAGTAAGGTAATTCTTAAAGATATATATATATATATATATATATATATATATACACACACATACACACATATGCTGAAAATATTAAAAGGACACAGAATTTGAAAGGCCTCCCAGTGACCAACTGAAGATCATTTGAAGATTCACATAATGCATGTTTATATTACAATCCGTGGAATGAGACAAGGACATACGACTCCATACAGACATTAACAAAAAAAATAATAATAAGTGGGGCTGAGCCCCGGTGGCGTAGTGGTTGTGCGCGGGACTGCGGCTCACTGGGACGGAGGTTCAATTCCGGCAGTGGGGCTGGGCCTCCTACTCCCACCACCGGAGAGCAGTGATGCCCAAAAAACAAAAACAAACAAACAAAAAAATAATAAGTTGAAAGTTTAACGAAGAACGGGGCATTTACATAGAATCAAAGCACATCTCCCCCAAATATGCTTGCATTACAAAGAGCAGTAAAGTAAATTGAACTTTGTTCTGGGTCGCGGGGACTGAAGGAGGTGCGGGCGCTGTGCGGAGGTCGCCGGGGTGGATCTTAGTGGAGCCTCACAGCTGCAACCACCGTCGCTCATCAACTTTAGGGGGAGGTGGGGGGGCTTTGCAAATGTAACTCACTTAAGGATCTTGAGATGAGGGGCTCTTCTTCTGGACCCCAAGTGCAACGTCACGTGTCCATAGAAGGGCGATGGAGGAAAAGACATGAAAATGAGGCTGCGGTTTGGAGGGCCAGGGTTCCCAGGCCCGGACGGTCAACGGGCATCCGAGGATGGACAAGCGGCTTCTCCCCCAGCGCCCTGCCCACACCCTGATGTCAATGTGGAGCCTGGGGAAGTGCAGGACGGGCGCGGTTACCTTCAGTCACCATTCTGTGGTAATTTGCTAGAGCAGCCGCAGGAAACGGACAGACACGTTCATCGGTCCGTGATCCACATGGACACCTTAAAATCAGGCACCACGTCCTGCGAATTGGATGGGCTACCCGGACGCATGCAGCATCGCGGGCACTCGTGTCAAAGACAGCGAGCCTTAAATCGGATCCCAGAGCAGGAGGCCGGCTAAATGGACTGTAATCTTCAAGTCTCAAGGACAGATTGAGGAACTTTTCCACGAGGAAGGAGACTAAAGAGATAGAGGGTCACTACGAGTGGAAATGGATTTCATAACAAGTCTGAAAGAGGCAGGACGAGAGCAAAGACAAGGCCGGGCCAGACCTTTTGTTATAAAAGACATTCTTGGGACAATGATCCAAATCAGAAGAGAGTCTGAGGGCTAGTCGCATGACTATGTCCCTGCTAATCCCCTCATTTTGATGGCTGCCTTGTGATCATGAAGGAGAATGTCCTTGTTTGTAGGAAACACACACTAAAGCGTTCAGGGTTATGGGGCATCCTGTTGGTAATTTAGTCTCAAGTGGCTTAGTGGGGAAAAGTTCTTCAGAACCTACTTTCAATTTTTTTTTGTCAAGCTGTGGTGCTTGTTTCAAAACATTTATTTTGAAAAGTAAAAACAATGAGAAAGATACCAATCACATAAGTGTTGGCATGTGCACACGGTCACAGACTGCAAGACACATGAGGAAATCCACAACAATCATTGTATCACAGAGGTGGAACCAAGTGTAACGAGTCTCTCTGCTTCGAAGTCCCGTGAGTGTAGCAGAATGTGTGCTGAGAGGATGCTTTACAGACCGGGCATTGTGCCTGGCCCTCGTGTTGCTAGGGGCCACCAAATCAATTGCAACTGATAGCTACTCTATATGGTAGAGGAGGTCC
>PVJH01048057.1:0-10994 GCA_004026705.1 Nesogale talazaci | reverse complement strand
ATCTGTCCATAGATCTATTTCCTTATCATATGTATAAATATATTTACATATGTACATGCTTGTATTTAAACCTCTATACATGTCTTTTGCCTCCTACTTCTTTTCTCTATTTCCTTTTACTTTCCTCTTGTTCCACTATCACATTTAGCCATCATTCAGTTTCAGTCATTCCACTCAGCTATATTGCCCTTGATCAAGCCCGACCAAGCGTCCTACATCCTCCTCGCCATTGGTTTTAGGTCACTTGTTGTTCCCTTGTCCCTGGCTTTGCAGGCATCCATTTTCTTTCCCTGCCTCTCCCTATCTCATGTTTCCCCAGAAACATTGGTCCCACTTTTTTCTCCTCTGAATTGTTTGATCCTCCCTATATATTATCTAGATAGACATGCAGAGGCAATAATAAGCACAGAAACAAGACAAAAACAAAATAAGAACAAAAAAGGAAAAGCCTATAAATAGTTCCAGGCCTGTTTGTTGACCTTTAGGAGTTTTTTCCAGTCGAGTCTGATGGGATGCCATGCCCCAAAGTCTATTTTTGGTACTCCCAAGGGACTTCATTGCTTTCCTCCCCTTGCTGTTCTACTGTATGCCCCTAATGTTTTGCCCCAGTGTGGTGGGGTCAGATCGGGCACAATCCCCTCACTGTTCCTCCAGTGTTGTCCCCTTTAATGCTATGCATCAGTGAGAGACGCCATGTCTCCTGGTGGGGCTAGCAGCATGGTCCTCTCTGTGCACTGGCTGCTGTGAACAATAATGTCGCCCTTGGGGCTTGGTGGGTCAGGGTGTGTTCCATTCCCTCTCCTAGTCTCCTCACTTGCTCCTGTGTGCTCTGATCAGACATGCCCCTCTCCCTGAGCTGTAGCTTCAGTGCTGTCCTGTAAAGTGTACTCTTCAGAGGGGAGGGGGGAGTCACCTTTCTTAATGTGTTACTACTCCCATCAAGAGTTTCTGATTCGGCTGAGCCCCGGGGGCGTAGTGGTTGTGCGCGGGACTGCAGCCCACTTGGTTGGAGGTTCAATTCCAGCTCCCAGGAGCAAAGACTGGGCCTCCTACTCCCACCACCTGAGGGCAGCGATGCCTAAAAAAAAAAAGAGTTTCTGATTCAAAATGGCCCAGACCAATCCATCTCAGCTCAGTTATACCTGGAATCTTGGTCTCTATGCATTCCATTTCACTTTTTTTCTTTTTCGGTCCAATAAATAAAGAATATTGCATTTTCTCTTGGCTTGTTTTGCCTCGTGAGCTGGCTTAGAATGCTGTTGGTGACCCAGAAGCTGCCACCGTAAATTGGATGTGACTCCATGTTCTTTCAACTTCACGTCCTGCTCCGCGGGTCTCGGCAGCTTTTTGGCAGCAATGATGGTGGTCTTCATTAGCATGGCCAGTCATGGGGCCCACCCCACTGGGGCGATGTACTGGGCTTTCTTCTTCACTCCTTCGAAATCCACAACTCCAACTGACTTGGGCTTGGCAGTTATGGGCTCTGGAACTCTATTTATGCCCCCATCAATCACAGCTGCTCCTCCCATGACCGTGTCTGCTGTGATCAGATTCGGAATGCCTGCAGCGGACATGGTAATGTCTGCGAGAATGGTGGGCTTCTTCGGCTGCTCGTTGGGAGCGTGCGATGAGATGTTGTATGTAACAGTGGCTTCCCCTCCGGGGCGCTCGTGGGCGCCGTCGGTGTGTGCGGTAACATTGCAAGCGCCACGCCAACGTTCAAGGACCTTCCAGCCACAGCCACGTTCTTCCCCAGGGTTGGAATGCCTGTTCCTTTAATTACGTCTCACACCCCCCACGGGGTAGCAGGTGACATGGACTACTGGTCCAAACTCATGCGGCCCACGGGAATGACGAGGAAGCCATGGACATCCTTGTCTGGAGACACAGCCTTGCGGACACATGCCACATGCCACATGGACACCGCCGTTCAGTTTATGGAGGAAGTCCAACCGCTCTTCCTGGAGATGGAAGCGCACTTCAAGGTGGTTTCTCTGCTGATTCCCACACCTGCAGCGGCCCTGTTCTTGTTGAGGACGTAGGAGTGACTAGTTTAGTAATCAAGGAAAATGCCATTACCTTAATAGTGAGAAGCGCAATTCTTTGCTATCTGACCTTAAGGCTTCATAAAATTTTCACAAACAATATTTTATCTGCACTCAATAGGGACTTTGATCATATCAAGTGCATTCTGTTAAATACGACTTTTAAACTTTGACTTTTGTTGAGTATCTCTTATAATCTTGTCAACTGCAGGAATGACAGGCTCATCAAAATCCCAAAGATACGGGCTGAGCCCCGGTGGCGTAGTGGTTGTGTGCGGGACTGCGGCCCACTGGGACGGAGGTTCAATTCCAGCAGTGGGGCTGGGCCTCCTACTCCCACCGCCGCAGAGCAGTGATGCCCGCCCCCCCCCCAAAAAAAATCCCAAAGATACACGATACACATGCAGATGTGTGTATGTTCCCTGTCCCTGGAGAGTAATGAGACAGAATGTTGGTGTGAGGTGCTATCTTGTTGGCTTATACCCAGAATGACTCTGTGCATAACAAAGCAAAACACTGCACAGTCCTGCCCTATCATCACAAATGTTTTTATCTCGAAGCCCATTCATTGACACGGCCATGTGTCTATCCATCTTGTTGAGGACCTTCTTTTTGCCACTTCAGCCCTCCGCTTTACTAAAGATGGTGTCCTTCTCCAGTGACTGGACACTCCTGACAACATGTCTAAAGTTTGAGGAGGTACCGACAACAATTTTAAAAAAGGAAGAATTGTGCTGGGTGGAGGGGAGCTTTCATGTTACACATTTTCCCCCACAAGGTGAGCATCGAGCAACCCTCTATGAGTTAGTGCACCCAGTGGCATCACCTGGGAAGGTTCCCTCTGGTCCCGGTGAATTTTTACATCAAAGCAGTTTTGCTCGATGTCATGTCTTTTGTGATGGCTGATTTAAGAGAACAGTGTGCAGCTGTGAAACTTTGTTACCTGCTCAGGAAAAATGCCACAGAAACTGCTGTGGTGTTGAACACACAGGGATAGCACTATGAGAAAAACTCAAGTGTCTTGAGTGGTTTACTCATTTCAAAAAAAGGTGAAATATCTATTGATGACAAACTTCATTCTGGATGTCCATCAACTTCCCGAATAGACAAAACTGTTGACGAGTGGTGCATTTGGAGTTCATTGACCAGATCAGACAGTTAATCAAGTCTTCTATTTAGAGATTCTGAAAAGATTGTATAAGAGTTTATGACATACACAAAAAAAGCCTGATTTGTGGCAGATGGGGGACTGGTTTTGCCACCACGATAATGTACCTGCTCATGCAGCCATCTCAGTGAGTCAGTTTTTTATCCAAAAAAAAGAGCATGCCGGGCTGAGCCCCGGTGGCGTACGTAGTGGTTATGCACGAGACTGCGGCCCCCTGGGACGGAGGTTCAATTCCAGCAGTGGGGCTGGGCCTCCTACTCCCACCGCTGGAGAGCAGTGATGCCAGAAAAAAAAAAAAAAAAGCATGCCTCTCTTTCCCCGAGACACCTTACTTACCTGACCTTACTCCATGCAACTTCTTTTTGTTTCTACAAGTGAAGAGGGCGACGTAGCAAAGATGAAGAAAAAATGAGGAAGAAGTGCTGTCAGTCATCCAAACACATGAGTTTGAAAAATGTTTCCAAGAATAGAATCACAGATTTGACAAATGTGTTAAGTGTAATTGAGAGCATTTGAAGGTGAAAAATTTTTTGTAAAAAATTTATATACATTGGGGTTTTTTTTGGGGGGTGGTGGTGGCAGGAATTCTGATTTGGGGAGGGAGGGCTACCCCTTCATATGTAAGATGAAGTCTTACCATCCTTGCCTCTAAGGAGCATTCTGGCTGCTTTTCCTCCAAAGCAGACCTGATTGTCCTTTGAGCAGTCCGTGGTACTTTCAGTGTTCTTCTCCAGCACAATTCAAACGCATCCATTCTTCTTCGGTCTTCCTTATTCAATGTCCAACTTTCACCTGTTTTGAGGAAATGGAGAATACCGTGGTTTGGTTCAGGCACACCTCAGTCCTCAAACTAATGTCCTTATTCTTCAAATAATGCTTATTTAAATAGTCTATATTTTAATTCAGACCTTAACCATTTCAACTGTGTCTTGCTGTGATTTATGTTTTGACTTCTTAGAATCCAACAATAAAGAACACTTTTTTACATGCCGTTGTTGTTGTTTTAAATATAGATTTTATTGGGGGCTCTCATAATATTCAGTATATCAGTTGTATTAACCATATTTGTACACATGTTGCCATATTCATTTCCAAATATTTTCTACTTGAGCCCTTGGTATAAGCTCCTCTTTCCCCCTTTCCTCTAGTTCTTTTTTTTTTTTTTAGTTCCAGCTCCCCATATTTGTCCTCCCCCTCCCCATGAACCTCTAATAATTTACAAATTGTTATTACCTTTTCATATCATACACTGTCCAGTGTTGTAGCTTTTAATGATGAGGATACACCCAATTACTGATGAAGGCATTTTCCTGCTTGGGAGAGGTCCTTCACAAGTTCCTCTGGGGCTTCATGGCTTTAGAGGTTGGAGAGAAAGGAGTTTGATCATGCTTCACTCTCCCTATATTTTGGCTTATAGTCAAAGATCGCTTATCCCACAAGAGGTACAAGAAAGAAGAAAATGGGACTGAGCCCTGGTGGCGTAAGTAGTTGAGTACGGGACTGAGGCTCGCAGGCTTGGCGGTTCAAATCCAGTGGCGGCTCTCAGGAGCTGTGCTGGGTAGCTTCCATGACCACCAGAGGGCAGTGATGCCCCCCAAAAAAGAAAATGTAAAATTGATGGTGGTAAGGATTGAACCACTCTTCTTAATGACTGAAGCATTAAACTCCATTATGTGAATTATAGCCCAATAAAATTGTTTTTAAAAAAAGAAAAGAATTTGCTTACATTACTTAAATTGACCTAGGTATTTTGAAAGGCAAAATAGAATGAAATTCTTCCCTCTTACTATTTTCTGGGTCACCAATTCTGCTGTCTCTTTATTACATTTTATCCACCAAGTAAATGCCAAAGCTCTTTACCAATTTTGCAAATGAATTTTTTTTGGGGGGTGCATCACTGCCCTCTGGTGGGAGTAGGAGGCCTGGATTTTGGATTTGAATCATCAACCCAGTGGGCCGCAATCCTGCACATAACCACTACACCACCGGGGCTCAGCCCCCCAGGCTCATTTCTTAAGGATGTTATGGATGTTTCAATATTGATCTCTCAGAATCAAATAAAATTCCTACTCTGCCCAGGGTCTTGGTGGGGGAGCTGTTTCACAGGCTGTCTTTGTTGCATGAGAGCTGGCTTGCAGCTTTCGGGCAGCCAATGCTCTGGCCATCTCATGCCCCGCATACCTCTTCATGTTTGCCTCTCTGTTGGTCCTGCATCAGAACCTTCCATACATACATCACGGGCTAGATAGATATAGTTGTACAGCAATAACTATATGGCAGTATGCTTACCATTAGGTGGTCCCTGTAGAGAGAGTGAGTGAGTGAGTGAAGGAGGGATTACATGAGGGAGAGGGGGCGAGAGCTTCCAGCACAGATGGATGAGAGAGTCCTCCAGTGTATTACTCATCAAGGTTTAGATCTACTTGGGAATGTCACAGGAAGGGGAAGAGCTAGGGGTGTACACATAATACCAAGGGGAGGGACTAGGAGTACACCTGTGACCAGAAAAGAGGACCCTAGACTCAGTATGGCATCCTAACCTTGATTATCCTTGAGTGGGCTTGACTTCTTTGTCTCCTACAAGGAAGTCCTCTATTGGTATGCTTATCAGAAGGGAGTGGACCAACTTTAGGGTGGGGCAGGCTAGACAAGCCTGATAGCTCTGGGCAGCTGATGACCCTTCGGGAGAATGGCTTCTGACCTCCAAGTGAGTAGTCACATGCCACATGTTGCAAGCAACTTAAGTTTGGCATATATTTGGGGGAGGTAACTTAAGAGAAATCTTTCTGTTCCCCACAGTCCTAAGCCTCCTTGAGGATTTTAAGATGTTCAAATCTACATCCATGTTTTTGTTTTGTTTTGTTTTTGGAGGGGGCGACAGTCACTGTCCTCTGGTGGGAATCGAAGGCCCAGTCTTGCTCCTGGAGAGCTGCTGCTGGATTTGAACCGCCAACCCAGTGGGCCACAGTCCCACACTCAACCACTGCGCCACCGGGGCTCAGCCCCCCATCCATATGTTTTTGCAGCTAAAAAAAATAATAATTCAGGAGTTTCTTCAGAACAACCACACAAAACCTGGTTTCGGTCCATATGTTTGTCCGGGTAGACTAGAGAAACAAATTCATTGACATTTATATGGATATAAGGGGAAGGTTTATATACAAGAGGAATGGATCATTGAGAAAGCATCCCAACCCAGTCCAGTCCAAAGTCATAAGCCTGATATAAGCCTGATATTAGCCCATATGTCCAATACCAATCTATAAAGTCTCCTTCTGACTTATGAAGCATGTGCAATGACACCGGGACAATCACAGGCGAGTGGGTACAGAGTCTTGTGTGTCTGGTGGCAGTAGAAACATCTCAGCGCTGGTGGGGTCTCCCTGTGGCCTCCCTCGCATCCCAGCACTGGCAGGAATCTCCACATGGCTTCTCCAACCCCAGGAGTTTGGCTCCATCGGGGCAAGCCCATGTGGCCTTTTCTGTCTCCTCCATTCTCCAGGAATCAGGATCCATCAGCATGCTGTCATCTCGTCTTGTCAATAGTTTGTCTCCAAGAGAGAGAGAGTCAAGTCTCTCTTCTCCAATTGGGAAATACCACAAGACTTCACAGAATTCTCAGGAGAAAGCCAAGTCCATGCAGAGGCCTCATTGGCTACCTCCAGAGTGACAGGCTAGACTCCACCCCTACACTCCCAATCATGAAATTGAAGTCAAGTACATGACCGCCACAATCCAGCTGGAAAGTACCAAAAAATGTTAGCAGACTTGAAACATTATTGTTAGGGGACACCAATAAAATTCCAAATACAAGTGACCAAAAGAGGTATCCTCACCAGGTAGCCCTGGTGGAGTAGTGGTTGTTCACGGGACTGCGGCCCACTGGGATGGAGGTTCAATTCCAGCTCCACAGGAGCAAAGGCTGGGCCTCCTACTCCCACCACCTGAGGGCAGTGATGCCCCCCCCCCCAAAAAAAGAGGTATCCTCTTTAGACTTTGATCAGGAAGCCTTGGTTACTTTGATCAGGAAGCCTTGGTTAGAAGTGGACAACTCAAAGGCTGGGTGGGAAAGATCTCTTTCTCTAAGACTGAAGCAGTCATCCCAGGCCGTGGGATGTGATGGCAGCATAGACTGCCCGTGACGCCCACTGCGGAGCAACGGGATCCATGGGCTCAATAGAAGAGACACTGCTGCCCACTGGGGAAGGGTGCAGAGACAAGAAGTGCTGCCAATTCAAACACAGCCGGCCTTTTGCTATCTGAACTCTGGCCCTGAATTGATCCAGAACGTGAGAGAGATGGGCACTTCCTTCCTACTTGCTTGCAGTTACAGAGATTTTTTTGTTTCTATCACAAAAAAGAGGTTGTGTAAAGCAGAGAAGGCACGGGAGCTGACTTCCACTGTTCCAGCTTTCGTAATGTGTCCATCAGGGAGCCAGGCACTGTGGCTAGTGGGGTGCAGCGCTGCGGTAGGCCAGGCCTGGGCTGTGTGCTGGCTGGGACTGCCCCACTGGAACGGTAAGATATCTCGGGAATAGAAATTACACCTCGGTCCTTGGCTCCGCGCAGAAAAGAATGTAAGCTGAAACCTGGTTTGTGATCCAAACGAGTTTTGTGAAAGTTTAAAGAAGTCTCAGGTTGACATGGGCAACCAGGAGACCCCTCGCCCCCATCTACCAGCTGGCAAACTGCTTGAGGGAGAGGCAGTCGGCTCCCAGCCGCAGCCTGGGACCCAGCATCGAGGGCAGCCGCTCAGTCAGAGCTGGCCCCAGCCACAAACCTGACATTGTCAATTCTCCCGCGGGGAGGTGTGGTTTAACACCCCGGTCGATCCCATTGGCTGAATTTAATTTACCTGGCTCAGGTGAGCCAATCCAGCTGTGGCATTTTATGTCTGAAGTCTGGATCTTTGAGCATGCGCAGAGTGCCATCGTTTTTTAACCTCTAATGGATGTCCCCTTTCCTTGCGCTAGCTGCCGATCAGAACCACGTGGCTGAGAGCCCAGGAGGGAAAGTGAGATTCAGTAAAGTGACCAGATGTCCCGCTTTTGGTGAGACAGTCCCGATTTTAAACAATTTTTCCCGAGTCCCACGATGTTTTAAAAAAGTCTCGATTTTTTGAAAGAATGCAGGACAAGCTTGGGAACGGGGGAGAACATGAAGGGAATATATCCTCTCTACCTCCACCCCCCACCCCCGTCAATGGTGTCCCACTTTAGCAATGTTAAAATCTGGTCACTCATTATGGACCAAAAGCAGATAAACAGATGAAAACAACGGACACCCACCTGAGACTGTGGAGCGTCCTGTTAATAAGGTCATGCAGCTGCCCAAAGCGTTAGTATGAAAAACATAACTGACTTGACCATATTTATCCACAAAGCAAGTGAAGTGTGTTATACCCACTACATAAAGTTAGGGGACGATGTCCCCCCAGATTTTTTTTTTTTTAAGTTAGGGGACGATGGGGCAAATCTAAGTCTTCCAAGGCCTGATTCCACCCATGGATTCCCTTGCTCAATCCCACCTCCCCAGAAACAGCTCCACCCCTCATAGTGAGGCATGTCTCCTTAGCCTGTCCGGGTTCTCATACATATGTGATCATGACAGCTTTGAAAATTAGAGAGGGGAGCTTAGATTTTGAATTAGAGGTCCCCCATCAAAGCTACCCTCTGCACTTAATATAAAAGTGGGGAATAGCCTTAGTGGGGAATTTCCCTTAGAAGGGAAATAAAGGAGGTCAAAGCAGGGCGCTAGTGAACGGCAGAGGACACTAGAAACTGAGTTTATGATGCCCAGTTCAGTCAACGCTACCTTCCTCTTTCCCGAACTTAGGAAGTCGCCTCTTTGTCTCTCACCGATCGCAGTCTTGGCCACCCCTTCCAGACGATTCTCCAGCAGTGATCGCTGGAGAGCTTCTGGTGGGTCGCTCCCCGTGCGTGGCAGTGACATAACTTCATGTCAACTTGATAGAGCATGAAGGGGTGGAGTTTGGCCTGTCCATCAGGTCTTGGCCTGGTGGGCGTGGTCTTCTCATGAGGATTCTGGGAACTTGCTCTTTTGCTCCCGGAGGTGGACCACAGACACCTCACCCCCACCCCTCTCTGCTTCACCCTCTGGTTGACAAGCACGTGGAGCCATGCTGATGACAGCCAGAGCCCTGGAGATGTGTCCACTGCCGCTGGACCCCCAGGACTCTCCACCCGCCGGCCTGGGACCTTCCTGCATTCAACATTATTACGTGTGCTGCAGGAGTGTGAAGAGAAATTCATGGGTTAATATCGGACTTAGGGGCCAATAAGGACTTGTTCTGGGCTGGGCTATTGTTTTATTGATGCATAATTACTTGTTGATATAAAGTTCTCTGTTATACCTATATGAGTGTCTCTGGATTTGTTTCTTTAGTCAACCGGGTCTAACACACCATGTTCAATCCGCCTCACAAAGGACTGCTGAGTTAGTTCGCTTAGTGTAAAATTCCAGCTCTGTTCCTTGACCTACAGAGAGCTGCAGGACCTGGTGTCACCCATGTCTAACCCAGTCTCATCTCCACCACTCTTCCCCGCTTCAATCTTCTGCTCCAGCCACACCGGCCTTCTTGCTAGTCCTTGTAGACTCAGCGTTTGCCCACACCAGAGTCCGCTGCTGCTTTCCCTACCTGGCCCCTTCCCATCTCTCAGCCTCCATTGGTGACACCTCAGAGAATAGTCACTAGACCACTGGTCCCCTCCAAAATGACCACCACATCACCCAGGCTGGTGGGGGGGGGGGGGTCCATCAGGACAGACTGTTAAGAGGAGCTCAGTGGGATTTGCGGAAGCCAGAACCTCAGAGAAGGGAAACTCGGATTGTTTCCATGAACGGAGAGCGATAGAACAGTGGTGAGACGACAGACACCCTCTCCAAAGCAGCCACCTCTCCAGACCCTGAAAAACCAGGCCGTCCCGGCAAGGGAGCTCTGGCTGTCCCGGGTTTTTATGGGATGGAATTAGCTTGGACTGCAACCCAGTCCCGAGGGGGCTCATGCAGTGTTCACAGCCTGGAACTCCACAGATGACAGATCTAGCAGGGACCTAGGGGAAAGGCTGGCCTCCCTGATTCTTTACCTGCAGGGGTTGGAGCTCCTTCCCCTCTTCCATCTTCCGCTCCCCCACCGAGAAAACTGGAAGAACAAACGCAGTCTGCCACTCCAAACTGTCGGCAGCCGGAGAGCCGGGTTTCGGGGATGGATCAAAGAGAAGATGGTGCTGGACAGTGGGGTGCAGGGGGCCATTCGAGAGAGTCCTCTGTCTCGAGAGAGACAGTGTCATGATCAGTTATGTGCACTGTGACATGATCGGTTATATGCACTGTATCGTGATCGGTTATGTGCACTGTATCGTGATCGGTTATGTGCACTGTGTCATGATCAGTTATGTGCACTGGGTCGTGATCAGTTATGTATACTGTCTCATGATCAGTGGTATGCACTGTGTCGTGATCCGTTATATGCACTGTGTCGTGACCAGTTGTATGCACTGGGTCAGAGCACTAGTGGAGGCGGACGAGGGGCTACGCTGGGGTGGAAAGAGGGAAATGATCCCAGAAGGGAAGCTCAATCAGCCCGTTAGGGGCAGCTGCGGGGCTGGGCCCGCCCTTTGCTCATCTCCACCAGGTGATGCCCAGATAGAGCAATTCCCAGTGGAGCAAAGTGCAGGTGCAAACTCAGCAGGCCCTGATTAGCAATGCTGATTGTAGGACTGTGCATTTTCAAGCCTAAGTATTAGCTGCTGTCGATCACA